>VDFB02000003.1:41693442-41759885 GCA_007258455.2 Sequoia sempervirens
AAGAGAAATTCAAAATAATTAAATATGCATTAAATGCATGAACTTCATCCAGGTCGGCCTAGGATCTCCAATGTAGCTCGAACCAATGCATGGAAAAATAATAGGGAAGCACAAATCTCGATGTAGCCAATCATTAACTACCTTCCCCTTTGTCTTTATTGCGATCCAACATTTCATGAACTTTCAAAAGCACCCTATCTAAGTCGGCCACAGGTGGTAAAGGAAAAACCCTAAGTCACCTTTCAATTGATGCAATTTCTTCCCTAGACTGCCTCACCAACTTATCCCAATCCACCTTATAAGTTAGGTATTTGTCAATGACAACAATGTAGGCGGTTGCATCATCCAACTGGTGCTCAGAAATAGAATCATCATTAATTGGGGCATAAACATCATGCCACCACTTCCTCAACTGTTCTAAACTCAAATACTTAGGAGCGATCTTCCTTCTTCCTGTCATAATCTCAAAGAAAGCAATGGAGCCATTGTAAACACCAGCCAGGGTATCATGAATCTGCCTCCTCTATTTGTAGATCTTTTTCAGAACCTTCTGCCTAATTTGCAATGCTTCAAACCATTCCCAGGTTTGACAGCTCTAGAAGAAGGGAGAATTCTATCACTTACTAACTTATCCTTGGTGTACTCTATGATAGTTTTGGTCTTCTGCAACAGGAGATCTATATCTTCTTTGTCCTGAGTCAACACATCCTTCAACCAGTCAACCGCCCTCACAACATCCTTCCCTGTGGATAAAATATCCTTGATAGCTTCATTACCTTTGGTTCGCACCCCTTGCAGCCAATTTGCAGTGGCAAGAGTGGAAGCCTTCATCTTTTCAAGCTTGGTGATAGTCTCCTGAGGTAAAGGATTTGTAGCAGAAACTGAGGGGTTAATGGATTGCAAGGGTTTCATCAGATCCTCCAAGCATTTCTTGAGATTCTCATTTTCTTTCTTTAACTCCTGCTTAGTCTTTATTTCTTTCCTCAGTCTGCCCAGGATAACTGCACTAGAACCCTGATAGTCCTCAATGTCCTGCTCGACAGATGTAGGCCCTAAATTGAAGGTCTGAACATTATAATCCTTTCCAGCCACATCATCTCTATTTTTATCTGGGGTAGGGGTTGTAATGTGAACAACTCTATTGCTGGCCTCATCCCTTTCGATCCTTGAGATCACCCTAGCCTTCTTCTTACCTTTGTCTTTTCCAATCTTGGCTAGCAGCACATCCCAATTTGGTGGACTATCTCCCACAACAACCTGCTTTCTTTTTATTTCCCTGTCCAACCATTCTGGAACAGTGGATTCCAATTGTACTTCACCCTATTTTTCCTCTTCCCGTTGCTCTTTAGGTGCCTCCTCACTCAAACCCTACTTCTCAGGAATCTCATCTGTCTTTCTCTCCTTCCCTTCAGCCTGTTCCTCTTTATGTTCAGGGGATGGAGTCCTTTCTGCTTCCTCTTCTTTAGGAGGGGATTTAACCTCTTCATTCATAACTGGTGACTCTGCATATGCAACCAAGGGAGATTGCATTACCTTTTCAACTTTAGCTTCTGCATTGTAAAGGTCACCTTCATGAAATTCCTCTCCTTCAGTATCTGGATGATCTTCAACTCCTTTGGATTCTCCAGGTTCACTTTGAGCTTCATGGGTGGAAGGAACATCATCATGCTGCTCCTCATGAGAAACAGCCGGAGGAAGGTCTATTTTAGGCATACTATCCTTGGGAGAAGGAGTCCTAGACCTCCTTGTGTATACTCATGCCTTCTCTTCTGAGTTCTCAACATTTACCATTGGTGGGGTAACTTATTCCTCTCCTACCTTGGATCTTGCCTTTTGTGAGAGTCTTATGACTCTTCTCCTTTTGGGCACAGGAGCATCAACCTCAGAACCTTGCTTTTCCATTTCTTTCGGTTCAAACCTCTTAGTCTTTGACCTTTTCTTGGCAATGGGCTTTCTTTATTTTTCTGTCTCTTGGACCTCCTCCTCTTGAACACCTTTAATCTTGATCTTGAATGGAGAATCCAGCTTACCTTTGCCCTTAAGATCCTGCTTAGTTGACTCCTTAGAAGTGGAGTGAGGATCTAAATCTCCCATCAGCTCATAGGTGCACTGCACACCTTCATTTTCCAACTCCCAAAGTTTATGCTTTAGCCACATCTTGGTAAATTTGATAACTGGATCCATCAACTATTTTAGCTCTATTTTTTCCTCTTCCAACCAATCCACATCATCAATTGGCCTATCCTTCAGAGCCTCATAAGCATGGTTCTGGATCAGGTTTCCATCATCTTCTAGTTGATCAGGCACTGCCTTCACATTATATAGTCAGACTGACTCAACCAGTAGGCGAGAAAACTTCTTCTTCCTGACCTCAAATTCATCACTACAATTGGCCCAGTAGTCTTCCAAATCAACCTTATGGCTATATTCCCTACTGGCCTTCTTTTGGGCTTCTCCTGTGATATCAAACCTAGACCTCTTGGAATGGAAAGACAAGCCAAGAGTACTCATCTCTTCTTCTGAAGCTTGGGAAAAAATGATGGAAGGACATGCCTCTCCATTGCGAATCCTCAAGGGGAAGTCTCCACCAAAACCAGTCTTATCTTTGTCCCTTTTAACAATGGCATCAAAGTCACATATCTGCCTAGTGACCTCCAAAAGTATGATGTGATCAGTAGGGTACCTTGGAAGTCTATAAGGGGCCCTTTGGCAACCATCAATCCGGATGTAGGAGAAAGTTGGGAACTGAATAAACCAAGCCCCATATTTCTTGATGAGCTCTTTTGCTTGGTCATAAATCTTGACATGTTTTGCACCTTGAAGCAATATAGTGATGTGCATGGTGAATGCATCATTCACCCTCCTATAGCTTGAGCTTCCTAAATGCAATTGAGGGAAAACTTCATAAATAATATCCTGTTCAAAGGTGCCTCTGGTACTCAATCCCTTGTATGGGTGAAATATCGCGAGTGCATAAACCAAGTATGAAGTCATTGTGAAAGTGTTTGTTTGCAACACATTGGACAACTGCTCATGAATTACTTTGCTAATGACTCCTGCCCAATGGTAGTCAGTCTTCTCCTGCTCCATCCTCACAATCACATGGCACATCCAATTCTCAAACATGCCAGCATTCTTCAATCCAACCACCCTGCTAAGAAGAGTGATGGCATCATAATATTCTTTCTTGAACTTCGCCCTGAATAACTGCTTGGGCAACTTGGAATAGTGGGACTTGGGCTTCTCCAGCCAGGAATTGATAAGCTGTTGAGATTTAACATTCTGTTCATCGTAGAACTCCTAAGCTGCCTTCATGTTGAATGCCACCACACGAGATCTGTCTGGCATATCAAAATTTTGGGCAATGGAAACAAGGTTGAGATTCACCACAACTCTCCCTTGAGGACCAATAATTCTTTGTGTATCCTGATCATAGTTCCTTGCACATTCGAGGACAAGCTCATAGCACTGGACTGTGGAAGGAAAACTGGCCACATGTGATAAGCCTGACTCCTTCATTCTTCTAGCCACCAAAGGAAGATCCTCGGCTACCATTCTTCCTTTAAAATCTTTGTAATCCCACAGCCCAACATTGGTATTAGTTACCTCGGACCAGACTGATGTAATTTTACTCTCAGGGATCTTGCTCTTGATGTCCATCTTAATCTTTTATGCATCAGTCATTGAAGACCCAGTCACTACCTTGCTTGACTCAGCCTGCACTTAACAAAGGAAACATAATAAAAACCACAGGAAAACAATGTTAATCCATCAAAACACCATTAGAATGAGCCTCGTACAATCAGGGTGTTATTAAATCTCATATAAATGATCATAACAAATTTTGAGTTTTAGGACCATCTGCGAAATCTGAGCCAGGGAGGAATTTCGGGAAATTTCAGACCAGACGGATTCCAACGGAATAATCATGAAAACACCAATTAACAATTAAATCCAATCATTATAAATCAATAAACCACATAGGAGATCATAAGATAGCATGAATCAATCATAAAATGCATTCAAAATCACTAACACATCATGCTATTCCGTATTTCCTTACATTTCATCAGATTTCAGGAAAATCCGCCAGAGACGGATTTCCCCGAAGGCATAAACATCTTGCAAACTTCGAAATATCCAGGCAACACAGGACTTCGGGAAAATCCGGGTGAGACAGAAATCTGCGGATAATATGAAACTCCGAAAATGATAGTGGATTTCAGAAGAATGGAGGAAATCGGGAAAATCCGCTAGAGTCAGAAAATCCGCCGGAGACAAAAAAATCCTGGACTGAGGATGAAACCCAAACCACGACACCAAAACACGATTTCGCTCAAACACTAGATTAATCATGAATTTCAAAGATTTAAGCTTAAGGCAAGTTTAATACGAGCCTTCTATGGATTTCTTTAGTATTCTAGGCCAGTTTTAGGGTGGAACAAGATGAAGTGGTGATGCCCTAGATTTCAAACCCTATACATCCGCCATTAACGCATAGACCAGCTCAAAATTCAAACATTTCAACTGCTAAGTCATTACTAGGGTTTACTCACGACTTCTCAAGCACGACCCCTCACAATGCAAAGAAACAAACAAGCTCGGGACTTACTTGGAAGACCATAAATCAAACATTGCTACGCAACCCTAGTCAAGAAATGATCAAATACTCAAGAATTCGAACACCAATAAACTTTATAACATCAAAACATTATCTGCAATCATCAATTAGAAGCAAGGTAATCGAAAACATACCATTGTGAAGTAGAAATCGATCTCAGAAGCAACAAATGCGAAATTAATGGTGTCCACAAAGAACAGCGGCAAGAATGCACTAGAAATCACCACTTAAATCGAGCAACCCAAACTCAAATGCCTCAAATCAAATCAAACACTCTTCAAGAACAAATGCTTTAGCTCAATCGATGGCAAACAATAAGCATAATGGCATAAAAGACCTTAAAGATCGATTAAATACATCATTCAAAGCTCGTACGAAGACATTAATGCCGCCGACAAGACAACCAGGAAAAACCCGGAAACCTGACAATAGGACGGAATCCGGAAAAATCTGGGCCATGCGGAAATCCGCGAAGACTGAAAATCTCCGAACCACAGTGCACAGCCGGAGTTTGAGTAGGATCCGGGAAAATCCAGCCAGGGAGGAAAGTCCCGAACCAGGATGAAAACCCGAACTTAGCTCAAAATTAAAGATCTTCGATGAATAACTTGGGGAGATCACTTAGGCAATCAAAATAAACATTTTAGCACATGCCAAAATAAGACAAAACCTCAAAATGAAAGGGCCAAGGCACCAAAACCAAAGCGAAAGAGGGTCCCTGCCTTCAGCGGGGCGTGTGTGTGAAAACTGCACAACAGTAAAGTCCTCTAGGGTTTATGGAAAAGCACCAATAAGGTCCATGAAAGAAGAAAAGATAGACAAGCGTGAAAATAACTCACTCATGGAACACAAAACATCATCAATATAAAAAAGGATGCCATATCATCATGGCTCAACATATAGGAATCAATGAAACATGAACATACCTTATAATACTTGATATATGCATGAAGATGGTTCCAATAAAAGGGATCATAAGGATCCATGGTAAATGATTTGATAATAATGCACAATCAAAGGGTGGGTAGGGATCAAATATACATGGAACAATGAAGGCCTAAACCTTGGTCAAGACTTATCAATGTAACTTAAAGAGAGTGGATTTTAAACCCTAATTAAAAATGAAATGAAGATATAAGAAAGATTATCCTTGAAAACCCGAAATAGAAAGATAAACCCTAGGGAGTATGAGATAAGTTGTGCTCACCAAAATAAAAATGAAAGAAGATAACCTTTTAAAATATCTAGGGTTAATAAACAATTGAAGAAATAATTAATTAATATACATCGATTAATGAGTTGGGAATGATAATGCTATTGAATTATAAATTAAATGAATAAATAACAATATTTAACTATATGTTTTCAATGTAGCTTTGACTATGACAAATGTCACAAATATAAAAAAGTGGAATCCCTTAGATGATAATCTCAATATTGATAAAATTGATGTCTATTATTTTAGCTCACTTTTATGTTTACATAATTGATCTCCATGCCCGCAAATTTGAACCCTTCTTGTGGAATTGACTTAGTTGTGTGCCAAAATTATGTTAGAGATTGAGTTTCCTTAATTTCTAAAACTTTTTTTTGAAGAGAACGATGCTGACAAACACTATTGAGGAGCTTGTACCAGATTAGGATATTTCTCCTTTGCTAAAATTCTTGTTACTAAGTTCATGATATAAACCACAATGGAGGACAACAAGTGATTGCACAATACACATAGGATGCTAACATTATAGGATAATACTTTTATTCTCACATATAATTTTCAAGATTCCTCCCAGGTTCCCTATTCTAAACATGAATGATGAATTAGGGTTTGTCATTTTATAGAACTCCCTAGCACAAAAGTTAGTAAATTTCATGCTTGAGTAAGCAACTAATTGCTAGTTGGAGGGAATCATCCTAGGCCCATACTTTAAATTTAAAATTGAAAGTTTTTAGGTCATTTCCAATGTCCACACTTGCATAATTGACTTCACCAATTTCATGCCCATGGATTTGACTTAAGACAAGGAACAAATAAATTACAGATTAAGACTAGTCCTTGGGAACACACGTGCAAATACAATCAGGTTAAGTTTATTCTATTTGCTAACCTTCTTTTATGTTGAAACGTGCTACTTATACAATAACCATTATATTAGAGAAAAACTAGTTAAAATGAATCCAAAATAAAATAAAAGACTACAAATTGTGTATTTTTTACCATTACACCTTTTAGCGTGTCCATTTCTTCATGACATTCTAATTATAATTAATATAAAACATGTTCACGCTAATATTTAGAATTATAAAGCTTGATAGCTTTATTTTAAATCTAAATATTTATCTATCCAATAATTTGAACAAATAAATAAGGTTTTAATCATTTTTTTTCAATAATATTATGCTTTAAATAATACCCTTGAAGATGTCGGGGAGTGATATACCAATGTGTTGAAAAATAAGGCCTTGTATAGATGAACACCTTAAAATCTACAAACTAAGTGTAATTCACTTTCGTTCAAATATTGCCCTTGCCATACTAATTTTATGCATGTGAAATTGAACCTAGACACATAGAAGTGAACTAGTAGGAATTGATGATTGTAGCTCACTATACTTGTTATTGAAGTAGGGTGATGTCTAGAGAGACCATTTAAGAATTTGCTAGACAAGGTTTTATTCTCCTTTGTTAAAGCCCCTAGACAAACCAATTAAACAACTTTAGAACAATGATTGAAGAGAACAAGCAAGCATGTAGAGATGCCTATGGTGACATATTTTGATGTATGCTTTGATAATGCTACTATGTATATATCATGAATGCTCAATGATCCAATGTACTCAATTTATTTCTCTATAATAAGAGGGAGTTGACAAGGCTTAATTTAAATTTTAGAATTTAGACTTTAAAATTTTGAGGTTTAGACAGATGACTATGGAAATGAATTGGGTCAAATTCTACACCCACATATCTAATATAGGGTGGTGAATGAGAGATATAAGGATTGAAACCAATTATTAGAGATTATCGATAACTTAGACAAGTTGAGATAAAACCATAAACCTAATTTCTCTCAAGAATATGTCCTCTATACAAAATACACACTAAACTCAGGAATATGTCACTTATAAATTTAATATTATGTAAAGAACCCCTAATTAAAATAGACTTAAAACTAAAAAAAGAAAGTATGAATATATAATTTTCACTATTAACAACTATAACTACATTGATGAAATTCTAAACCAAAAGAATCAAATAGAAATTGAATATCACACTTTTAGAAATTATATAATCATCACTATTCACACTAGATAAGAATTAAAATAATATATGTTAAATATTAAAATTAATAAATAACCAAAAAAGTACCCATGACGATGACAATGAAGACTTTTAGCATCCTCTAGATTGAAATGATCTTTAAAATCCAATAAAATATGAGTGACCTTAGAAAATAAAAAATAAATAAATATAAAATTATTCAAACTCACCAAAATTCAAATTAAATCATATTATACTAAATAATAAAAATCGTTGAAAATAATAATAGATTGATAAATATAAAACAATCATAATAATTTCATGACACTATATCATTGAAACTTTAATAATGACTTAAAAGTACAAATATTAATGCTTAACTCAGTAAACTACATTATCCAATTAAAAATAGACGAGTAAATACAAATTCTGAATATATCTAAGAAATAATTAAACTCCAGTTAAACTCAATTAAGCTTAATAAATCCGAATAGATATTGGATTCCAGCTCAGCCATTTAACAAACATTTATGATATTAATTTATTCCTCACATTTCCAACCTTTTACATATGTCAACACTAAACCACAGACTGATTACATAATAATTAAACATACATTCATCTTCATAATTGAATGAAACAAAACACAACAATAAAAAATAGAAATAAATAATAAAAAAACAAAAAAGTATTCGGTGGGTAAACCCGCGGTGGCAGTCGTTAAAGATCGAGCACGTTCCTTCATTCAAATTCTATAAAAATGTTATTCAAACCGAGACCTCCGCGTTTCCGTTATATCCTCTGAAGCAAATCTTTTATTTATTCTATTTTGTGCCTACGGTTAACCGGTGCGCAACTTTACTGCCTAGGGTTTTATTCTCCCGATTTCTCTGTATAGGGTTTCATTTCTCACAATTTTGCTGGAGCTATGCAGGTTTTTAACCCAGGGTTTTGTCCTAACAATTTTGTTCTAGCATTGTAAATTTTAGCCAGGATTTGTTTTAGCAATTTTGCCGGAAAGTTGTAAAGTTTAGCTAGGTTTTTTTTATTTCCACGAAAAATTCCTTTTGTGCTGGAGAATATTTTTTAAAAGGTAGGGTTTTATTGTCATTTTGGCATGAGATTTGAGCCATCAGAGGTTCAGCTTGTGACGGCTGAATCGAGAGTAGGTGACAGTAAGGGGGTTTTAATGGAGGCAGACTCACCGTCGTATAACAGCAGCGGCGCCAACGGCCCGGCGAATTTCGCCTTCGCGTTTAATGACAGCAATTTTTCGGACCGGATTCTGAGGATCGAGATCATGGCGGGGTCGGCGGAAAGCAAGTCGGAAGGGGAGGGGTGTGACAGTATTGCCGATTGGGCAAAAAACAGGAAGCGCAGACGGGAAGGTGTCAATAAAGAAGCTGGTATATTAAAGAATCTTGATTTGTGTATTTTGTTTTTGGTAAATTCGTTAAGTCAACCGTAATTTTGATCTATTTGAACGTTTGGTTTCGATATTTGCGCAATGCTTGAACTATCATGTCGGTTTTTTATTACTTATATGCATATTTTGAGTGATATAAACCTTTCGTTTTGACGGTTGTACCAGGCTTTTTTTAATTTGAAAGAGTAAATTTATGAATTCAAGCGTAATTTTATGTATTTGAAATTCTTGTTTTGATATTTGTGTGAAGTTTGCGTTTTCGTATTGTTTTTAGGGTAAATTCAAGTATTCAAGCGCAATTTTAATTTATTTTAAAGTCCCATTCCATTTTATTGCGCAAAATCTTGAATGCCTGTGTTATTTTATGGCAAATTCATGAATTCAAGGATAATATTGCCTTATATGAAAGGCTAGTTTTAACATTTGTGCAAAGGTTGAATTTTCCTTTTGTTTTAGCGTAAATACATGAGTTGAAATATAATTATGATCTATTTGAAATATTCTTTTTATATTTGTATGAACCACGAAATTTCATGTGTTTTTTTGGGAAAATTCATGAATTCAAAAACATGATGTATGTTTCAATATTTCTGCGGGGCTGGACTTTTCATGTTGTTTTAGGGTAGATTCATGAATTGAAGCGTAGTTTTGATCCATCTGAATTTTTTTGTTTCAATATTTGTGCTAGTCTTGAAATTTCATATTGTTTTAAGGGTAAAGTCATGAATGCCAGCTTAATTTTGGTCTGTTTTTTTGTTTCAATAATTGTTTGAAGCTTGGCATTTCATGTTATATAAATGCAAATTTAGGAATTTAAGCATAATTTTAGTCTACTTGTTCTGATGTTTATGCCTGGCATGGAATTTCATTCTGTTTGGGTTCAATTCTTCAATTGGTTTTGACAGAAAATTTCACCTTGTCGAGGTCGAGTTTTTTAAGCTATGTCTTAATTGTTATGAGAGATCTGAAGGTTTTTTTTTGTTTATGAGAATTTCAAAATTTTGGATATCAATTTAGTTTTTATAAAAATTCGTATGAGACTTGATATTTTATTTTGACTAGGGTAATTATTCAATTGATGTTTTGATTTCTATGCGAGATTTGAAATTTTGTGTCATATATGTTAATTAGGAACGTCAATGTGTTTTTTCCAGGGACATAATATTTCACTTTGTTTTAGTGAGACCTGAATTTTTATGATGTTAATTATAAGTTCTTCTATTTAAATTTTAATATTTATTGGAGAACCAAGATTTCATGTAGTTTAGTGCAAATTATTCTATTTATCTCTCAATGTTAATGTGAGATGTTTTGAAGGGTAAACTCTCTAATATATTGAAATGAAGAGCTTGTGGAAAAAACTATGTAATTTGTTTTGATTAACATTTTGAATTTCACTCCTTTATCCATCGTTAGATAAGAACAAATGCTACAAAGAATTGGAGGATTAGCTTATTAAAAGGTGCATACAATGCGAAGGAAGACATGGAAATCTAAGGTGAATGTTAAGGAAAATTTTAAGTTATTTAATTAAATATTAATTTTTTTTGGGTGCTGAACCATGAAGTTTTAGGACAGCCAGGAGGACAAAAAGGTTAAGAATGTATGACAATAGGGTTGAAGCACTAGAGATATGAAAAGAGAAACATCTAAATAATATTCAAATAGAGAATAACAACATAGTGAAGAGATGATTTAAGATGAAATTAAAAATGCAGGAAAATTAAATAAAGCTGGAAATTAATCTAGCAGGTATAATGAGAGAATTAGGTGTGCAATGATTAAGAAGCATGCATGAAAATTGAGGGTGTGTTTATGCATGGATCAAAAACTTGGACTTAGCAAAATGTTGGTAAGTCTAAAATTTGACTCGATGTTGAGACTTGACAAAATCCTGCAAAATTTTAGAGAACTCATGAGTAGATTTTCTCTCATTTATAATGTCATGATTATAAATTACAAAACCATATAAATATTTTTCTAATTTAATCATTGACTAACCCTTCTAAGTGGCTATGTCAGTGCCCTCAAATTGAATGATAATGATTCTTGTTGAGGAACACTATCATCCTTAGGCATATCATGATCATCCAAGGAAATCCCTATTAACACTTTTGTCTCTGCTTGTGCTGCTTAATTTGTTTCCCATTCAGTTGCTTCCTTCTCAAAAACTACAATCTCATTACATAAAATAAGGTCTACACATCCATGGCAGTCCAATCTAAATGTGGGTTGATGTCATCGAGGTCAATTGCTTCATGTGTTTCTGTCACTTTCTTGTCTATCCACCTTTTTGGTATGTGGATGCAGATTGTACTATGCAAAAACAAGGTCATTTAGATGCTTTTGAGTTAACTTCTTGTGCTTCTATGTGTGAATGGTCTCTAATGTTCCAATTGTGCTCACACTTACAAGCATTATAAGGCTAATGCAAAATGTGGGTGGCAAGGGTTTGAAGATTTGGCATCTTTGCAGCATAACCTACCCACCACGCATTTGCAAGGACAACATAGATAACTTTGTTACACCAAAATTAAATGTGTAAATTATTATTAACTATGTTGCTTATTCGTTGAACCCAAAGTGGTTTGTGTAGAGGCATGGTAGAGTTCTCCCCAACAATGACACGGAGGTGAAGAAAGCCTTTCATGAATATCTCATAGATTTAAAATTAGTGGACCAAATTTGTTGAACTTAGGGCCACTTGGCAAAGCTAGATAGTGAGACTTTGGCACTTGTAAACCCATTTAGTTGGTTGTAATTGTATGGGCCCCCATCACCAGTAAGCATTATTGACGTTTGATCTGCTATCATGGGTTTGTTATTCCTCTATTGTTGAGTGGAACTAGTCTACATACAACTTTTGCCATTCTGCCAATAGGATTAGGCTTACCTTTAGGATAGCAGAGAAGCTTGTGGCTGTACATAGTGCCCTGTGTCTCATGGATCACAAAATGTTTGAGTACAAGGAGATCCAGCAGCATGGTGGGATGTAGATCTAGAGTAGCCAATGCAGATTGATGAGGAGCAAGCTACACATATAGGGTTGGTCGGTGCTACTTGTAGGAGTTAGACGCGTCTATAGTTCTAGTGATGAGGAGTATGCCACATCTGTATTAGACAATAAGTTTGATTAGCATTGGCCCATTGTACTTTGTATTGCAGACTTCATGAAATTGAATAATATATAATATGTATATTCAGAATTTTGGATCAATTATCAATTTTTTCACACAAATGAGAATTTCAATTTTCTTTTACTATTTTTTGTAATTAATTTTTCAAAAATTTATCATTATATACTATTTTAACTGCTATCCCCCTTCAGTCCCTGCCATCCTGGAAAATCTTCCCATTGTCTCGGATAGTCTGTGAAAAAACTGTGTTCTTTTGAGATAATCTTTGGAAGACACTTTTTCTATGTTTTATTGCATTTTTGGGATGAAGATGACAAGGGACAGCAGGCAACAGGATGGGTTTCAACTTTCAAGGATGGCAGTTCATGTGGCCTGTTTTTGGGGACAATAGTATGTATATGACATGAAGATTCAAGATTAGGCTTTCACATAATGCATCAAATTCAAGATTCACTGTTCAACGTTCTGATTCAAGTATAGCAGTAATAAAAAAAATCGTTTATTCTTTTAATAGTTACCAAAGTGGGCCAAAGTTGGTTCAAATCCTAGTGGATCTGGGTTTTTGGAGTTCCTGGATTTGTCTATTTCTATAGAAGTTTTACCTTTTTAATTTTTGAAAATTTCAGATTTCCAGTTATTTTGAACTCTTCAATGAATTTGAAAATTTCAAACCTGGTAACTATGGTTATTATTTTGATTAAAGAGTCTAAAGTTATGAGATGACAAACTGTACAACAATTGGCATAATAATAAGATTGTTGATATACTAATACAATTATACAACTTTAAACAACTAGACCTCCTACACAACTATGCCTCCTCTTCTTTCCTTCTTCACAGTTGCAAGTGCAAAATGCAAATTGATTGTGGTAATTGTGAGTTGCAAATGGATGGGTGGATTAGATATAGGGCTAGCGTAGTGTTTGATAAGGGGAACTTATGGGCTTCCCTATACTCTTCTCTTAAATGCATAAAAGGGGGATGTGTGGATGTCCATGAAGGCTTCATAAAGAGGCATTTCTGGGGATGTGTCTGCAAAATCCATGAGGCAGGGGTGGCCAGGAGACATTGCTTGCTGTTCTTGTGTCTTGGGAGCTGCAGGGGATGGGGATCTGGGTATTTGTGGCGATGCCTCCCAATTTAATCCTGTAATTTTTTAGTCTGATTTCCATTACTTTGGGTGACTATATTACCAAATGTATTGAAAGTAGGGGAGCAGAAAGCATCAACAAACTGACTTCTGTTTGAGTTTTTTGAAGCAAAAAATATGAAACTCCATTCTTTCAAGATTGGTCTCTTCCTCCTAGATTTTTCTACCACATAGGACCACATGTTGTCCCCCTATATGTCGAACACTTATGGAATACCTGCTTGGAAGCCATTCTGACTATGGGCTTTTTCAGCTCCCAGAGATAGCAGCTCTGACCTCTTCTATTGGAGCTGATCGTACAGAAAAGCCATTTTCACATTCTAAGGAAAACTTTGAAATTTCAATGTAGTTTGCTCTAGGTTTCTTCATCAAATCCTCTTTTTGCATAAACTTTTATCATTATGCATGAAAAGTTATCTGAGAGTAGATATTTTATTATCAGTACAATATCTTTTCCCATCGATTACTGTTTATGATTGGAAAAAAATTGTGTTTCTGTATTCTTTTTGTAACCACACAACTCTTCAATTCTCTTTTCAATGAATTCTGTTTATCTTAAAAATTTGTTGTGACTCGGTAATCATGGTTTTGTCTCTGTACTTTCTTGATCCAAGCCATTGTTTTTTATCATTTCATAGACCTTTTTCAGACAATGGAAGAGATTCCCAAATTGCTCTTTATTTGACCTTTCTACTTCCGTAACATCTTTTAACTTTTTGCTCAGTATAGAAATTTGGAATCCTTTTGCATTGGGAACACTGCAAGGATTTTTTTAGAGAAAACCAGAGATTAGTAGCTGGCAGAGTGGTACTAATAATAGTAATTTTTTGAGTGGGTTGCTCGTAACTGGTAGATATAAGATAGCAAGGTCACCATGGTTCTCATTGGGAGGACCACAATGGTAGCATAAGCCTTGCCCTTTACCAAGAATCACATGCCTTGAAATCTTTGTAAATTGCAATATTGGGATTTCTAAACCTTGTGGCTCTCGTCTACTTAATTTTAGAGGGGTGTCATGAGTAATGGCAATTAGACTGATGTAACCAATATTGAAGAGGAAGCCTCTATGATTATTAAGATTGATCCAACCATTTGTGTTTCCTCGTGTGTAGGTTTAACAACTTTGATGTTGTAGTGTCCTACTATAAACTTAGGATTATAATAACCTTCAGTCTCCATTAAATGTTTTTATGAATTTAATACAGAATATGTTGAATACTTTTTTTTTTTTTTTATTCTAAATAATACTTATGGAATGATTTTGGAAAACATACTGGTTGAGCTCCCTAATCTCCTTCCCATGTTGGTTAAGGAGCCTTGATTTTGGCTTGGCCAAAATCATTGGTTTGCTATCACTCATTTCTCTCCCTTCTCCATTGGGAGAGTACCTAAGGGTCCTCAATTTTTGATTATCCCTTCTCAACTTAAGCTTTTCAATCATCTTGCATCACAACATTCGTGAGACCCTCTAAGTAGACATAGAAGTTTAGTTCCATAGCTCTTTGATGCTGTTTTATCATTGTAGTGATTGCTTGAAATGTTGAGACTTTGTTGGCCAAGTGATTTGCCACCCAAATATGGTCATGGGGGTAATGAAAATTCTTGAAATGATAAACGTGTCATGCAGAGTCCTTAAGCTCCATAACTAAATTCTTTAATCTTCAATTATCCTTAACATTAATACCTTTCATTTTAAGGTAAATGGTAGGAATTTGGAGTCCATATTGATCCGCATTGAGTCAAAATTCATCTCTTCTTCAACCTTAGATCATGTCATATTCCATTTGTCTCAGATTGTATCCCAAGTCTTTCAAGTACCATATGGGATTTCCCACAATCGTCTTGACTCTTGTATAATTCCTCATGCTCCTGCCTAGTACACATTATACTTTGAGTCTAAATTTACCCACCTGAGTTTTGGAGGCATACCATTTTCTTCTTAATTAACCCTCTACACCACCCTCATTTCTATTGGTGGAGAATTATTGTGGTTTTTTAATGTTCTAATTGGTGGATCCAAATTATAGACTTGAATTTTGGACATAGGCTATTACACATGCACATGATATTTGTTTGATGGAGTCAATGCAACTATTTGTATATTTATCCTTTCTTTTAAATTCCCATCCAAATAACTTGTGTTCAACTAGATCTGTTTAACTAAATAAAGGAGTGGTGTGAAACACTTAAGAGATGATCATGTCACTTGTAAATTGTTGACATTAGTATTTATTTGATATATTTTATTTGTATAAGTGTTGAAGAGAGAGAAATAAGTAAATTATATTAATGTTGACAGATTATTGGGACACAAGAGTACAACAGTTTACAATAGAAAGTTCTAGGAAGAGAAACCTAGTAAAGCCCCACAAAGGGGAAGAACAAAAGCAAAGAAATACAAAAGAAAATTAAATACACAGCTTGGGTCTATGTCATTTCCATTCTAATCTGGGAATTTGGATCAAGATATAAATTCCTTAGAGTTAGAGATATTGGTTTTTATGTATTTCATTTTTCATATATGTATATAGGGGTGACAAAAACAAATATGTTGGAAAAAAGTTATGATGTAATTTTTTTTAATGTTGTTTCCTATTCAAGTAAGGGCTTTTAGTAAATAGAAAAAGTGAAAAGATTGTATCATTTATCAGGCATTTTCTATGATGAACAGATTAAGCATCTGTTTCATTTGGTGAAATTTGGAAATGCTGGAAGTAATGTATTTCAGATGTCAATTAGGTGTTTTGATAGCCTTATTACTATTTTATCATTTTGTCGATTTTAAAATAAATTATGAAATGGCAGAAATTCTAGAGGGTTGTGAGGAGCACATCATGTTCAACAACCAACCGGATACAGATGATGCAGGAGCTTATGATAATCCTGATGAAGAAGCTGTAGCAATGATTGAAGAATCCCCTACTGCTGTTGGAATGCTTTCAAGTCCTGCGGGTATGTACTTGAAGAATTTTTTACTTTTGCACTGTTTTTAAGACTTATTGCATGTTTTTTTACTGCAGTTTTTTAATTTTATTTTATAGTTTCAGAGTGGACTTAACTAGTTTTCTGGTGTATCTATGTGGGTGCATTGCTTGTAAATTTGTTAAAAAATTCCTAAAATTAATCATAATTAGTTTTTGTTAAGAATGTAGTGTTTTTTTGGTGCATTGTTTTGTACTATCACTTTTTTGGGAATCATGTACATTTTAATATTGAATCTATCTTCATCACCCAGCTTTCATGAGTAGGTTTTTACAAAATCTGTATCTAATATGCTGAAATAGGGCATGTTGCACTCATTGCATCTGGGTGATGTTCTGTTTGCTGAAGCACAGAGATCATTCATCCTATTACCCTTCTGGCACAGACACACTTAACTATTAACTTTTCTCCACAACGAAACCCCTTGAGATTGATAACCCTTTTGTAAAACTCTCAGCATGTATTGTGCCTCATGAACTATTTTCTGGGGAGCTCCCTGGCTCATACCCTTTTAAGCATATAGTGTTTCTGCAGTGCATCATTATTCAATTTCATTTTTTGGGAAATATCTGTGTTAGTATTGTGTCAACAATTTTCTTTATCTGTAATTCCGTGTTAGTTTTATAGTTTTATGCTACAGTGTTCCACGGGGACGCGTTTCCCCCCAAAAATGGCGCGTTTCCGAAACGGGGACGTTTCGGGGACGGGGGGACGGGTACTTGGTGTCTCCCGCCGTCCCGCCACCGCCGCCGGTGCTCCGCTGGAGACGGGGAGACGGGGAGACGTCTCCAAGTTTCCTTAGGAGACGTCTCCAAGTCTCCAAGTCTCCTTGGGAGACGCCCAGGAGTTTCCTAGGAGACGCCCAGGAGTTTCCTAGGAGACTGGGAGATGTGTTCCATGAAGGTTTGTGTGGCTTTGATGGTCTTAATTTGGGTTTTATTGTTAATGCAAAATGATGTACACCATGAAGGTTTGTGTTGTTTTGGAGGTCTTAATTTGGGCCTGCCCCTCGAGGACCGCTTTGCCGCTGACCCCTGCCCCTTGACCCCGCTGGGGGCGTTGCCCCCAGACCCCCGCAAGGGGCATTGCCCCTTGACCCCACTAAGGGCGCTAACCCTCAAACCCATTGGGGGCATTGCCCACAAACTCCCATTGAATTCATTTGATTTTCTAGGTACTCTCCACTAGTTACCTTCAATTTTACAAAAACAATTTCATTTGTCAAATTTTATTTAGCAATTAGCATTCAAGATATCTTCGTATTTAGATTTAGTATTTCAAATTTTGCTATGTTATAATTTTACTAATTAGTAATTTGAGTAATTTCCTATAGTTTCATTTGAAATGTAATTCTTATACTATTATACTGTTATACATCCTTTCAAAACTAGTTTTTCAAGTACTATAAGTATATTTATAACTATATCAGCACCACCACCCCACCACCCCGTCGCCGCCGTCCCCCCGCCGTCTCCCTGCCGTCCCCAAACTTAGGCCCTTTGTCCCCCCGTCTCCGAAACGCGTTTCCGCGTCCCCCCGTTTCCCCATCCCCCATGCCCGTGGAACACTGGGTTTATTGCATATTTGTTACTGGGATAATATAAGAATAAAACAGCAGAGTCCAAATACAGATACAAGAAAATGTATATTGGAAACCTTGGTGCAAGGAAAACTATTGGAAGTGTCAATTGATTACTTCTCTTCCTTCCTTCAACTTGGGGAATTACAAAGAGCACAAGTTGGAGTGTGCTTAAAACAAATCATTATTGTGACAATTATTTTGACCTCACGACTTCTTTAACATACAAACAACTAAATTCATTTGCTATGTCTTTCATTCCTGCATTAGAATGGGCTATGGTTTTGCTCTTAAACAAGTGCTGAAAGTGTCCCTTCATGCACTTGAGGACATCTCCCAACCATCTATATCAACTAGAACAAAATTCAGGCAATATTGGTTAATTCAGGCAACCATCTCCCAACCATCTATATCAACTAGAATATTGGTTAATTCAGGCAAAACTGCCAGTTTAGGACAAAATTTCTATTGCAACTAGAACAATCACCACTGTTGTGGTAGATTGAAATATCATTATAAGAACTTTAATTTTAGGTAGGATTAAAATTTAGAGATAACAAAGTTGGTGACTCTGTACTAAAAATTTGAAAAGATAATATTCCAAGATCAACTGCTAAAACTATGCAATAAAATTAGAAGTTACCATAAAATCCATTGCATGAAAATGTTTGAGACACATGATTTGTGAAGTCAGGAAATTGGCGTGATGGAAGAAATCTCTATGTGATATTAAAAGTCGGCACAAAGCAAATACAAAATTTTCACAATAAACATGAGTCTCTTTCAAGAGAGAATAAGATAAGAAAAAATCCCTAGAAGCACTGGAAGAAGCATTTCAGAGAAACTCCTGAAGCTTCTTTAGGAAGAGACCAATGGATTCTTTAGATAGAGTGGAGAGTCCAAAAGCTGTTACAACATGACCCCCATTATTGCCTTAATCAATCGTCAAACTGTGTGACTAGTGTTCCTATATTTGATTTAGTGAGGGGAACATGGGTGCAAAGTGGCAAAAGGAGTTATATTTGAAAATTAACACCAACATTTCCCATAATGAGTAATTTTCCTAATTGTACAAAATAGCTGGAGGAAGAATTTCCCAAATTTTATGGATTAGATTTCATATGGGATACACAACTTTAGGATATCTAATACCCAAATAAAGATTAATTTCCAACAAAAGTTCCTTAAGAAATTATGTGTGTGTAATGTCCCCTGTTGAGGGAGTACCTGATTTTTGCCCAAAATTAACAAATCCAATAATACAATTTATTTACAGGAGTATTCTTTCACTAAATTACACAATAGTAATTGAATTTAGGAAAATAACCATCAAACAAAATGATAATGTAACATGCACACTATAGCCAACCATATTAGGAACTTGACGGTAAAAGCACAATGGGGCTCAGGGAGACTGTCCACAACTAAGCCCAAGAGCGCTGAACAACCAACAAAGTCAATCTGACCCCTTGGCCCACCAGCAATCCAACTCAATGGGTCGTCTACTTAATTGAGGGAACCTATACTCCTGCACCTCCCTATTATGTTTCCTTGCCAATTCCTAATATGATTGCTTTATGAAAAGCAAATGAATAATTACTACTCCTAAGATTCTTGATGAATTAGCAAGTTAATTAAATAAATAAATATGTTCTTTACTAAATTCACAAACTAATAAATATTGGATTCAAATATGTGGTATATCAACTACTGCATAAATATAAAGTTTGCTGTATCTTACTGCCTTATAATTCAAATTATCACTGCTTTATAATTCTAATTTCTTACTGCCTTCTTATCCAGATCAGATTTCTAATTGATTTCCCTTTCCTTCATGCCTCTTTCATTTGAAATGTTTCTCCTTTTATATCTTGTGGTGGGGAAGACTTACATCCTTTCAACAGCATCTTTTGCTTGGTGAGGGGCACACCCCTCCACATCCCATCATTGCCTTAAAGCCTTTTTAACAATTATTAATCATGTCCCTTTTTAGAATTGCCGCCCATATCAGATGTTAATTGAATAGTTTGTGTTTGCCAACAATCCTCTTTTATTAATTTCCATTGATGCCACCTTAATATTTCTGTAGTCAGCAATTAATTAATTTTGGGCAGGCTGCGATTAATATTTGGTCAGCGATTCATATTCCTTTGTCAGCAATTTATGGTGTCATCTCATTGGTCAGCGATTCATAGGGGGAGCATGACAGTGTGGTTGTAAAATTGCTCAGTTTGTTGCTTTTTACATTTTTTAAAAGCAATCCAATTAGAAATGTCAATTGTTCATTGATGGACATAGCATGAGTAGTTAATAGAAATAATCTCTTTTGTTATCACTCAACTTTAGTTGCAATTATTACTAATTGTATGTTGCAAATTGAATGAATACATGAGGATTGTATGGATTACATGCTTGAAAGGAAAACTTGAGGGAGTGGATAACATTGATTTGAGAACATGAGCTCACGCTATATATAGTTCAAAAGGAAGATGAGCTTTATACTGACTCTATAAATCTTGAATTGTAACTTATTGCCATTTCAATACCATTAAGTGGCCTCTACTAAGTTAGAAAAATTGCTTGAAGGCCATCTGATTTATGGTATATGATTTGTATCAAGACAGATTCTAGCAGGTCTCTAACCAATAGGTTTAGTTTATTTTCAATTTTGTTATGTGGATCCATCATGGCCATGTATTAGTTTTCTATTTAATTTATAAAGAAAACGTATGAAAAGCAAGATCCAAAAAAGAGGATTCACTTTGGGTTCACAAAATTATATACTACTGAATCAGATTTACCCTTAGGCTTCTAATCTTGCAAATACATTAACATGAACAAATGAAAGGAGAGTAGCATTGACAATGAGAGAAATAAGAACACAACTTGTTTGTTAAGATATCCTGAAATCAAGACAAAGCTAAAATGGTTTTCTTTGTGTCCAGTGATAACTTTAATAAATCCCCCATAAAAAAGGATATAAAATCTTGTTGAATCTTTCATTTTTTAGGAAAAAAATATTAATGTCTACTGGTGAATCTTTCCTTTTTTGAAAAAAATATTAATCTTACTGGTGAACTTTTTAAAATCACTACAAATTTGTAGAAAACCTTGGCGAATCTTGACAAAAAATAGGTAGATACATTAATTACCGTGGCAAATCCTTCCTTTAAAAAAATTTAAGTTCCTATGGAAAATTGAGGGCCTCAAGGTTGTAGTGATTGACTAGTTTTAAGGTTGTAGTGCTTATGTCTATAATTCCTTAATTCCTCATTATTTTAAAGCAAACATTGAATATTTAAAATTGGTCCTAAATTATTTTTCACCACCGTTGATTTTATTTATAATGTAACAATTTAGGTTTTTTTTAGGCCCCATGGGCATTGGATCTCTATGAGCATATTTTTTCCCACAAAATTTAACTCCAACCGTTAGATTATAAATCTTCGACGAACCAAATACAATTTCGAGCTTGATGGGCATCGGAGCTCTGTGGGTACATTTTAACCCATGGAATACAACCCCAACCATTTTAAATAAAATCAATTCTAGTGATTGAAAATTGGCTTTATGGCCCTAAAGCAGTGTTGTTGGGAGACGTGTCTCCTGCCCCTTGAGATGCGTCTTGGAGGCTGGTATGCGTCTCCGATATTAGAGATGTCCCAAAAACTCCTCTAGCAGCATGGAGACTTGACGTGCCATCTCCCGAGTCTCTTGACGTCTCCCAACGGAAATTTTGGCGTCTCCAGTGAATTTTTTTATAATGCCATGATATTTTCTATAAATTATTAATTTATTGATTTTTATTTATATTAAAAAAAGATGGCGTCTCCAAGTACCCCTGTCTCCTATTTTCAAAAAAAGTCGTATTGGTACTAGTACCGGTCTCCCGCACTTGGAAACTATGCCCTAAAGTAATCAATAATTATATAATATTATTGAGGAATTAATTATATTTTGTATTGTAACTTATAAAATTTAGGCGAATTTGATCTAATTAGGTATTGAATATTGTGGCAAATTTTTGAGCTTAACATTTTAATAAAATAAATGTTCTTGCGATTTAACTAGGATGAAAATTAAATTTTATAAAAATGTGGCAATTCATGTCACCTTACAAATTGTACTATTAGCCAAAATTTGAATCTCCAATTTCAACTATTAGCCAATTGACGAATATTAGCCACTAAAAATATCACTGTTTGCATCACTTAGACACCTACACAAAGAAAGAGAGAGTGTTGCCTTGATGTGTCAATCTCCACCTAGATGATTAGAAGACCAGGATCCCAGGAGGCTGCATTATGATCAAATGTGTGATACATGAAAGCATAGAGCTGTTATGAACGGTGGCTTCCAAAAAATGTATAAGAAACTAATATGCAGAAGGATCAAGGACTTCAAAAAGTGTATAAGAAAACTACTATGCAAGAAAGGATCAAGGACCTCAAAAAGTGTATAAGAAACTACTATGCAAGAAGGATCAAGGACCTTTCATGCATTTTCAAAGAGACATCCTTCAAAAGATCATGGCCATAATGTGAAACAAATGTAAATAAATGATAGTTCATACATGAATACTTGATTTTGAATGGCACCTAGGGCTTGCTTAAATACTGCTCTCTACACTAATATGGACACAGTTGGCTGCAGTTGATTCTGCCCTCATCTATAAGTTCAATTGCGGTTGGCTTTGTAGTTGTTAGTTAAGGAATGCAGAAGAAGGGGAGAGTGGTGTGTGAATAGCTGAGTGATTTTATAAGTGTAGGTGTAAGGAGAATGTTCAATGTGAGGGATAAGGAAGGGTAGAGCGATTTCTAAGAAGAAATTGACAAGCTGAGGGAAACAAGTAAGTGATCTCAATAAAATATGCTGTATACATTTGCCCCTTAAAGTGTTCAGCTTGCCGCATGTAGCAAGCAATGATGCCTTGAAAAAGAAATGAGAAAGAAAATGTTGAAAGGGAATGAGTGAAAAGGAATTGGTTGAAAGCAAATGTAACTGCAAAGATGAAGTGAATTTTAAAGGAAATACTGAAATGGAATGCTGAAATGAGAAGCGCATACTTGTATACTTTCTGTTTTGTTGGTGGAGAGGAAGAAGGAATGAGAATGTGATGATGGGGGATGTCCCAGAAATGCAGAGAAACAACAAAGGTGGTACAAACTAGAATGGATATATGGCAAGTTAGAGTGATGCAATGCAAGACTATATGCCCCCTGGTGTGACTGCAGGTGCGTGCACAAGTGTTATGTCCCTGAGTAAATGAATGCACAAGAAAGGGATGCAAAAATGATTCTATATGCCTCCAAGTGTATGTCTGTGCTATGAAATGCATGGAAGGAAGTTTTTTGTGAAAGAGATAATGGGGATATATGGTGAATGGTGAGTGAACAAATGCTAAAAGACATATATAGTGTAGAAGAAATGAGAATGAAAGTGGATAAATACAAGGCTTACTTTTAGAAAAAGCTTGAGATGTATCATGTATGTGAAGATGGAAAATGCAGAAATTGCAATGTAAAGACTAACAAAATGTAGAGGCTGTGTACTTGAGCGTGTGATAGAATGTACTGTGCCCTATAGACAGAGTGTTGAAGGAAGAACTCAGAATGTAGAAATAATGTAGAGTGTTCAAATGGGGTTGTTTCTGTCATGACTGCAATTGGTTTTGTAATGATGGAATAGATGAGATCAAGAGGATCCAAATGTTATTGTATGAGATGCTTTGATAACTTGAAGACCAGTGGTCTACAAAGCAATAATATCAATATTGATGTGTAGAAAGATATTTGAGTGACATTATGGAAGAAAGCAATATGCCGTGATGTAGCCTGAAGACCAGGGGTATGTAAAGGAATAATGCCAAGACTGACATCCCAAAAGATACACAATGAGTGATAACTATTATGATGTAAGTGAAGAACTAAAACAAACGGGAGATAAACATGGAAGTGAGCTGCTATGAGCATGATGCGGAAGGAGAAGATGTAGAAAGATTGCAAGGAGATAGAAATATCCGACTTGATACAGTTATGGCACTTAAGGCATGCTGTGATGTAGAAGATCATGTGGGTGATAGGATATTTAAGCAAGATGGGTCTCAAGAAGATCCTGATGCATAAGGAATGAGGTAAAGGGAGTCATAGTGTAAGGTACTTCTCACTTTTCTCCTTGCTTTTTCGCGCACATTTTGGTGTCCACTCCTGTAGTCATGTTTTAGGACACATTTAGCCTATTATTGGGCTTAAATTTGTGATTGATATGCAAAACACACATGATCATACCTTAATTTTTTGTTCTTAGCCTTCTGTAAAGTTTGGAGGTCTAGTGCCTGAAGGATACTAGTGGCTGAGCGCCAGTATCCAGACACCAGTACCCCTGAGCACTAACAGCCAAGTTCAAATTCAGATTTTTATCCTTGCCGATGGTTGGAACCCTAACCCTAACTATGTTTGCCAAAAGACATTTGACTGGGAACATTCTATAAACCACCCTTCTCTTATTTTTGAAAGGTCTGTACTTACTATCCTTTCTCACTCGCTATCACACTGTTGCATTCTGATTTATGCTACAGTGATTTGGATTTCTACCTTGGCCTCCTTCGTATCCTACATAGCATGAAACTCCTACAAATCTCACCATTGTTTGATTTCCATCCTCCTCACTTGCATTTTTCTGTACTTAACTCCAAAGCTAGATCTTACTTCTTTGCTATCCTAAGACCTTAGCTCCTGAAATGCACTCCACCATTACTGCCAGTTGCAGAGCAGTTTCTTGAATCCTTGGATCCTTCCTTTGGCATCACCCTTTTCATATCAAGTGATTATTTCCATCTACTGATCTCTCCTCCATTGCATTACTGTATCAACAAGGAATGCTGTGCTGTTTGATGTGCTGGAGATAATGTATTGCCCAAGCAATAAATCTGTTACACTGTGTGGGTTGTATGCAAATTGAACTGTGTACCTGCCTATTGTTTCCTTAAAGGGTTGTGACATGTGTCTCTGTTGCCCGTGCTACTTGATTTTTGTTTTATCTCTGAAGTATGTTGTGGCTGAAGATGACTTGGCTGGCTGTGGTGTGAAGAAATAAGAATGGAAACTACACCAACTGAATAGAGAAAGAAAGGAGAGATAAGAATGTTTGCCAAGATTATAATGAAGACATGCTTTTTGTATGATACTGAAGTGTTGCTGAAGAACTCAATGCTATTTATTGGGATTATTATTGATGTACTGCTTTGAATCTGGACAAGGTTGAGCATAGTTGATTCCATAGGCATTGCCTGAACTTTTTCAATAGCATTTGTAATTGGAGGTCCTGTAGAATGACTCTGAGCTGGGATGCTATGTCATGCATCTGTGCTGCTTGCTTGTGGTTTGCCATTTGTTTTTGAGATGAAGATATCGTGGTAATTGTAGTTGAGGTGGATGATCTATTGTACTTGTGTGTTGCTGAGAGATCTGTCCATGTGGGTGTTGTAGTGTGCCTCTGAGAGATGTATGTATGAAGCTATTGTGATGTTTAGATCTTGTGATTCTCTATGAAGCCCAAACAGGGTTTTGGAGTAATATGTGTATTGTCTGTACCTCTGATCTGTACTGCTGGAAGATTGCTGAGATGCTGTTACTGTGCTTCCATTTAATTCAAGCATGCTTGGCTTTGTCTGATAGAGACCTTCTGGTGTGTGGCAGGAAGAAATGGTGCTTAATGTGTCTTGTTCTTCATCTTTCTATGTTGTGCTTTGGGTGGTATCTTTTGAATGGATTGTAGTTTGTGGTGGTAATGCTGCTGCCACAAGGGATGTTGGGATGGTCTGGTTCTGATCCATAAGTGAACTCTAGCATTTGATTCAATATCTTGGATGATGGTTTCAGGGACATGTTCTGAGTAAGGGTAGTGGGTGGTATGAGGCAATGCAAGAGAATGATTACTGTGATTTATGCAATGGATGATCATGCAAATCTATATAGGTCTCTACAGTATCCATACTGCCACTAGCAGAAATGATTAGTGTCATAGCTACATGGTAGTTGTCTATTATCATCATAAGTTTGAATCTGAATTGGGGGGAGAAGGGCTCTAATGATTTCAAAGGTTTGGGTCTATCAGGAATGGTAAACTGTAATAGTGGTAGGATGCTCTTGGGTGAGCTTTGGTAGGGGTGTTTCTCTAGGTAAGATGGTAGATTGGGAGGGTCAGATACACCACTGTTAATCAATTGGGCATTTTAGGTTTGGGTGAGCTAGACGGTAAGATTGTGTTATGGATCTATTTTGGCTTTTGGCTTTTTCGATGGCTTCTTCTAGAGTGGTGGGGGTCGAAGCTATTAGGATCCTTGCATTCTAACCTTTTATAATTCTAAGCATTTTAACAATAATCCAAATCTAGTTATTTAATTAATATTAGATTTTGTGGATTTATCCTGTATGGATGACATGGACTTGTAATAATGTAATGAGTTCATATTAAGTATGTGGATTCCCACATTGGTTGTACCAAGTCACTCTTAATGAGGCCTTTATATTGATGTTGTAATGAATAAAAGATCATCTAGGAATCATATTTTGTAATAGATGTGATGAACTGAATTCCTGTTATCAAATATATATTTAATAATTTGTTATGGCATGGTAAAATGAACTTAATTCCTGGATCACATATCAAATGTAGTTTGAACTTTGAACCATTTCTTTTAAGCGGTCAAATATAGAAAAAATTATAGATGCAACTCCAACATATGAATGAAACATTTGAAATGTTTAATTGAATTGTTACAAAGGGTCAAGTGCATAACTAATGCTTCCTTTGGATTTTGGATGTCTTCTTTTTCTTTACGATCAATAGAAGGATTATACATTCATTTCTCAAACACAACATGCTGCCTACGACAGTCTAGGGTATTCTCTGTATCGCCTGTTGGACACACTTGATGTGCCCCTTCGCCAATGCCCACCGCTTTCCATGATTGACCTGTGTAGAGGATTTCCAACAATGCCACAAATCCAGGTTACAATGAATTTCTAATGGCTTGGGTGGTTAATCAACTGACACACCTGCTCATATCGTATTACTTTGTTTATATAAATCTTCACTAATGCTGTATTAAAATTTCTTTTTATTACTTGTTTACATTTAATATTTTCTTTTGTTTTTTTCACCCCATCTCAAAATAAATATATCTACTTTCCTTATTTCCCACTTCAGGGTAAAAAAACATACAACAATAGGGCTTCACTGCTCTTAAGGAGTTTGGCCGCTTTTAGAGGCCTGCGATACTTGTTCTACACTCATCAATATAAGTATATTTGCAGCTATTTCCTAGCATTGTGTTCTTCTCATGTTATATCTTCTGTTGATAATATTTGCATGTAAGGTCCTAACAGAAAAAGAGGGCTTCATTTTGCAATCTTGGTATCAAAGAATTGGTGAAGGTGAAGAATAATGTTTCCTGTCAAAGTGGTGTCGTGCCTTAATATTTGTAGTTTTTTATCTTTTGTTGAAGGTTTGGGTAGATACACTGTTTGGTTGCTATAAGGCGATGAAAGCCTTTATCTAGAGGAAGTCATAATCCCATGATTTTGTCACATGTTTCTTCACTTCCAATTTATCAGAGCACAGTAATGCCAATAGGTTTGTCTATAAGAATGTTAATACTTGTGTTAAGAACAACACACTATCTGCATTCTGAGGATTCTGGTGTGGTTGCTGTTTCTGGTTCTGTCTATTCATTTGCATTATGATATTCATATAGTCTTAGTTGATGGCACAGCCTATGTTCTGTGAAAACCCCTGGTTCTCCCTGATCTAAATTTGCAACTGCTGATTTGATGTTTGAAGTTTTCTTGAATTGTTTACCAGAAAAAATGCATAAAATTCACAGAACACAGAAATGCAGAAGTACAATTATAATATTATATCAGAATTATTATTGTCATGAAATTACATTGAAAGCATTCATACCCGGCAACAAATCTTCTGATTTTGAATGCTGATGAAACTCTCCTCTAAATCCGATGAAGCACAAGTAGAACTCCTACATGAAGCTCTCACAGGCAATAATATCAGCTGGTATTGCACAGCCTCAGAATTGCATAAACATTGAAGAGATTTTGTTCTCCAATGGCTGAAGATTGCTGAAACCCTTGTCTCAGGCAAAGCTTTGATGAAGCCAAAAAAAAAAGTCAATGTCAAATGCTCATACGTGAATGAGGTTGAATTGCCCTTTTTTCCATTATATCCCCAAAAGGCACGATTCCCAAGAAAGTACGGCCTTGGCATTTTAATACGTTTTAAGTGTTTAAAGTTACTTTAATAATGTTTGTAAAGTCACTTAATAACTTGGGCGCACCTTTCCATGACTTAAGTGATTTTGATTTTCACTTTATAACATTTAAGTCATCATATTATAATATTTTAAGTGGCTTTTAATTATTATAAAGTCAAATTATAACTTTATAATATTAAATTACTCAACCACTAAAATATTAAGATCTCCCTCAATTCTCAGTGTTTTGACGTGCCATCAGAAGCTGGTGAAGAATGAACTGCAAAGGCCTACACTGAGCCCAACATTGAACTGAAGGGGTGGAAATGCCAATATCCACCATTATCTGCCACTGAGACCCTCTATCCAAACATATTAGCCTACAAGGGTCCAAGTAATAGGCTAACCCATCGGACTCTAATGCTCACAAAAATGGGGACATTACATGTTCTTTCTGGGCCCATCGCAGTTCCAATAGGATTAATTTGGAACAAGCTTTCCATTCAACTTGATTTGAGAAATCATCCACAACCTTTCCTTTCATACGTTGAAGGAGTTTCTAATAAGACAGTGAGAATTCTGAAGTGCTTTCTTTCCTCTAAAGATCACGACAATCTTCAATAGTTCAAAAATTGGTTAGAGCCAAAGTTCAATGGTGGGGTCTATTGCATTTTATGCTCTTGCAGGAAGGCAATATGTAATGGAGGCTTGCAGAACAATACAAACTCAGGATAAGGAGCATGGTGCTGACATTTATCTAAACATAGCATTTGTTATGGAAAATATAGAAGTCACCTAAGTAGAGGATGATTTCTGCAATCTAGGCTAAAGAAAGCAGCAGAAACTAAAAACTTGAATATGGACGAGGGCTTGAGTTCAAGTCGTTCTTGGACACCCATTATATTCAGACTTAGAGGATCTTCTATTTAACTAATCAATAAGTTTGAAGTTTGGATCAATTAATTTAGGTTGGTGTAGCTAACTAGTTAACTTTAAGTCAAAATAAAAAAAGTAAGATTATACCCATTTGACATCATCTATGCTTATTAGAGCCATCTATCTAAAGAGCTCCAATTCTGTAATTTAAAGCCTATCTTCATGATGATGATGGATCATGTGATCCAAAATGTTGATGCAACAAAAATATTTTCACAGGTCTTTCCGAGTATATATTTTGTTTTTGATTATAGATTGTGGGAACTCTAAAATTGTGTATTGTTAATAACAATACAGGCGAGCAACTTTCATTGTCATTACTAAAACCTTTATTCTACCTAAACTTATAGACAGCTAATCACCAATAGTATTCGATGTTTTCTTTTTAAAGAAGAATAGCTGGCACAGTGGAGTAACTTTTGAATATAAAAAACAATATTGGGTTCATAGCTAAGCAAATTAACTTACGACGAGCCATATCTCTTTTTCCCCCATTATGCTAACCTTGAAGCATTGCCAGTAGACAAATTTGGAATCGTAGGCTTTTTAGTTTTCAACATGGTCCTACTGTTGGAGGAGTTAAGCCTCAGATGTGCAGGAACCTGGCATTTCATCATTTTTTCTATGATGAATGGGGCTGTAAATTAGGATTTCTTATCATTACTGATTTATTGTGAAGTAGTACATTATTTTATACATTGTTAGGGATTTTCTTTTTGATTGACTTAAACTATATGAGTTGTCTCAGCATTTGAGAGTAAACTCACAGTGTATTTGAAGTGATATTTTTAATCTCTTGACAGGTGATGACTCTGCAAATGGTCAAATTGCTGCTTCTTGGGGCATGGACTGTTCTACAGTATTGAAAGTCCGAACAATACACATTAGTTCTGCTATTTTGGCAGCCAAGAGTCCTTTCTTTTTTAAAGTAAGAAGTGAATGTGCTACTTAGTTCCATGCAATTTCGACAGTATTTTCCTGGATTTTCTCTAATACTCTACTTGCACAGCTTTTCTCCAATGGCATGAGGGAGTCAAAGCAACAAGATGTCACTCTTCGGATAACTTCAACAGGTGTCTTTTCATGTTCTTCAAATGGCCTTTGTTATATATTTCAATGGTGACTCAGTGGGTCTGTATTGTCATTTGAGTGTTAATGTCAGGCTTTGTGTGTCTGTTGTGGCAGAAGAAAGTGCTCTGATGGATCTACTGAACTTTATGTACAGTGGAACTGTAGCAACAAATAGTGCTCCTGGATTACTTGATGTTCTAATGGCTGCAGATAAGTTTGAGGTTGCCTCTTGTATGCTCCATTGTAGTAAGTTGCTAAGAAATTTACCTATGACACCAGAATCTGCACTGCTGTATTTGGACCTTCCATCAAGTGTGCTTATGGCAGATGCAGTTCAGCCACTGACTGATGCAGCTAAGCAGTATCTTGCAAAAAAGTTTAAAGATCTTGCAAAGTAAGTTTTGTGAAGCACATAAATACCCTTTTAAGTGTAGGGTTGTGCAGTATTTTATATTACTGGCAAACATGTTGATTTGATAGTATTTTCTTTCAAAATATGTTACAGGGGATTTAATTTTCCGGTCTTTGACAAGTGTTGTGCCACAGGAAATAATGACCTTGAGATCTCTTATATTTGATGGATATTGTTTTGGAGTATTGTGATGTTTCATCTGCTATCTCTACTAAATGGCCAGTAATAACTAATCTGGGTGATATGATATTCAGGTTCCAAGAAGAAGTTCTGAATCTTCCTTTGGCTGGAATTGAGGCAATATTATCAAGTGATGAATTGCAAGTGGCTTCAGAAGATGCTGTCTATGATTTTGTGCTAAAGTGGGCAAGGACACATTATCCCAAAATCGAAGATAGAAGGGAAGTTTTGGGTAGTCGGCTTGGACGTTTGATTCGATTTCCAAACATGACAAGCCGAAAGCTTAAGAAAGTTCTTACTTGTAATGATTTTGATCATGAGCTTGCATCAAAGGTTGTCTTGGATGCACTTTTCTTCAAAGCAGAAACACTACACAAGCAAAGATCTTTAGCAGTAGAAGAAATTTCTTTCAAGAGATTTAGTGAAAGAGCTTATAAGTATAGACCAGTTAAAGTAGTTGAATTTGATAAACCACATCAGCAATGCATAGTTTTTCTGGATCTCAAGAGAGCAGAATGTCTCGCATTATTTCCTTCAGGACGTGTTTATTCCCAAGCCTTCCATCTTGGTGGTCAAGGATTCTTTTTGTCAGCTCATTGTAATATGGATCAACAAAGTGCATTTCACTGTTTTGGACTGTTTCTTGGTATGCAAGAAAAGGGATCTGTAAGCTTTGCAGTAGAATACGAATTCGCTGCACGAACAAAGCCATCATGGGATTTTATGGTTAAATACAAAGGCAATTACACATTTACTGGTGGAAAGGCTGTCGGTTATCGCAATCTTTTTGCCATACCCTGGGCAAGCTTTATGGCTGAAGATAGTCCATACTTCATAGATGATGTTCTCCACCTGCGTGCGGAACTTACAATCAGGCCACAGTAACATATAAAGGATCTTGTATTCTCAAAATCCATTATCATGTACATGCAATTTGGAAAAAAATAGCGTTTGCTTGAATTGTTGACATGTCAGACCAGTAGGGTAGATTCTGATGTCATACGTAAATTCTTTAGATTTATGTAATGATTCTGGTGTCCTAGATATATTCGGAAGTTCTACTTCTATCTGCATAACTATTTGGAGCTCTGCAGCTGAAATTCACAAGATCAAGTACATCGCTTTCTTCCATTTTGGAACAGATGGTGATTTTGGACATGTCTATACAATAATAACAAATTTTTCTTTTTGATGTTTGTTACTATTAGTCGTTTTCCACGCTACCAATTTCATGTCACATTTATAGAACAGATGGAGCTTACTATGTTAACATGCTATATTCTCCTTGGCTGACCAATGCCATCTTTGTGTAAAGGCGGAAGTTCAAAGTAAATGTCTAATTTAATTTTTGATGGGATACTGATAAATATTTGTCTTATATAATCGTGGATCAAAGTTTTTACGATTACATGGTGTTTATTACATTTTATACCTATTTGGCTTTGGAATGCATAGCAAAAAGACCGTGCCAAAATTTAGTCCATCTAGATTAACGTAATTTTTTAGATGGTTTGCCTTCCTGTAGACCAAAACTTCTAAGGTACTGAGCTTTTAGTAAGATATATATTTGATAATTACTTGCTCAAGATATTTTCTACCTGCTGAATATTCTCAGTGTTGAATATGTTTGTATATTGGCTTTGAAAAAAATGCAATGCACTGTTAATAAAATTATGCTTTATTTTCATATTTTATCAGGAGGGCTTGACTGGGTGGTTGGTTTATTCCTGTAGTTTTGCGGTAGGCCAAACGTGCTTTTGGAGGTTATTGGTTTTGTTTTGTATTGTTTTTATTCAAAACTTGAAAATGGCCGCCAACATTTAGCCGACATAGTTTCTTGTTCTTTATTTTATCTATCTTATGCTATTTCACTGACAAGCATTTACTTATACGTGGTTCTTGTTTTAAGAAATGCTGGGGATGCTTTGGCTGGTCTTGAAAACATGAAAGAAGAGACATATATTGTCGAAATGAAATAAATCAGTATATGTGAACTGAGTAAAATTACACAATATCTAAAATTTAGATGTCTTGTGAGTGCAGACCTCAATTTTAAATTTTATTGGATGCTTCATATTCGTCTGACAAGAGTCAGCATTCAGTCTCTACGCTTTTGCAAATCTTAGCCATGTAAAAGAATATATAATAAAATTGAAAATTCAAATGATCGATGCAATCTGGAAGCTGATAACATATTAGGGATTTAGGCCAAATGAATTTGATAGTTCTACTAGCACTTGCATTTTAGCTCCGTGCAGGTGCCATTGTTACTAGAGTTGGAATAATGTGTTTTATCGAAGAACCTCGAATATTGCATTTCAGAATAGCTACCACGTTTGCCTTGGAAGATCCAATAATGTACCGCTGAATCATATGCCACAACAATTTATAAATTGTATCTAATAAGGATAGACTCAAATAAGCAAATATTTAATAATGACAAGCGTATTTGCCATCCATGAAAAAGTCCTAGGTGGATGCTCAAATGAATTTTCCTATATATGAAATGGATACAATAATTAAGTAAATCATAGCAGATTCACTTTGCTTTCCATCAACAATTCTAAGGCAGATACTCGAACCTTGCCTAGTCTTCATTGAATTAATCTCCATTGAGAAAGGGAATTGGTTAATTCTTGTGGTTACTAGAATATCAACAACCAAACTGACCTCTTAAAAGCAAAGGGTGAAGTAAACCGACCGAAAGGAGGCCTTTGAGGAGAGAACTTCTTTAGAGTGACAATTCAGCCTCCAATTCTTAACCTCCCTCGTTTGCATCCCTTGAATAATTAACATTGAATCCACTAAAACCTCAAATTTTGGACCCCAAAATTGAAAGCCATTCAAAGACCATGCAATAAGGTCTTTCTTTCAGCCTCATTGTTAGTACATTGTGGGAAAACAAAGGACCCTCCCAAGACAAGGAACCCAATGAATGTCGTTGTGCACAACCAAGGTTTCCTTAGGAGGTTCCATCAACTTCTAATTTAAACTCAAAATCACCTCTAGGAGGGGGTGCCGGAGTGCCTTTCTTAGAAGTTGGTCACTTTGTCACACATTCTCTTAACCCCACCAATGGGTGGAGGTTCAAAACCTCACCATTTTTTAGAACTTCAACACCCTAGAGGGTCAAACTAATTAAAATAAATGAGGTTGGGCCACCTCCACTATGGTGGTCTCAATTCAAATCTAGAAATATTGCCATAAGCATTTTGCCCATGTAAATCCTTCTATTTCTTGAAAGCTACATTCCTTAAAGATTGTGGAAGAGAGATAATAATAGTCTCAATATTTTGGGACCACTTGGCCAACACAAAAAATCATAGATTATCTCTAGCATAATCCTATGTAATTATCTACTTCCAAAAGACAACTCTAAATCTTGCCAAAGTAAAGAACAAATGATTGGTAGCTTCATAACCTTGACTACAAAGACAAGACATCAAAGGGCAAAGGGAATCCCTTTATAAAGTTATCACAAGATATAATCTTATGTAGTCTAGCAAGCCAAATAAAAGCATTGCTCTTAGGCTATATAACTTTTTTCTAGGCAAATGTGCTTGATTAATCATACCATAGGGCAAGCCAATCTAAAATAAACTTTATATTGCATAAAACTATCTCTAATCCAATGGAGTTGATCAATCTCAAGATCCACAGGGACCCCGTGATTCTTAAGGTATCAATTAAACCATCCTTTGCTTAATCAAGCTCTAGATCCTTAACAAAAGGCCAACTTGGATTTCTTATCCCTTCCTTTATCTTCTCCACCAAGTAATTATTGACCTTAGTACCCCATCTTTTTTCCAGAAGTCCTTTTAGCCCATTCAACTAATCAACTAAGGAAAGAGGGGGGAGATCCTTCGAGGAATCATTCTAAAAGTTTGCCTAAAACTATCTTTGATCTCCTAGGAAAGATATTCCTCAACTATATCTTTCAAATTCAAAATGAACTTCCAAATGGTTGAACAACGTTTACCCCTACTCCTAAAATCCTATCATGTTTATTTGAAAAATATTTCACCTCAACATTTTACATTAGAGTTTCTTCTTCTCAATAATAACTCTCTAGATCATTTTTTTTGTTGATGCTTTATAGTAAAAAAAAATGTCTTGAATAAAGTATCTACTTTGAATTTTGCTTGCACAAACTTTATCACTTTAGTAAATGAAACTTTTTCATACATTTTCATACAAGTTCCCACCACAAAAAGTTCCTATATATATGGTTTAATTGACTTTCTACACCCTTTGACACCTAAAAACAAAAAATTGGGATAGCTTGAAATAAATTCACCTAGATAGACTAAGCCATTTTCTTTTCCAACATTTCAATTTTGAATGAACCTTTTCTATTGTTTCTTTGCATGGTGCTGCTTTGCATACCCAAACAAAAAGTGGAATCTCCAAGTATTTTCTTAGCAACACATCCACCTAATTCTAGGATTTTCTAAATGGCCCTTATAACCAAATTGTTGTATTGAAGAAGAGGCAGCTTGATTTGTCTTCATTTGTTGTCTAATAAGATGTTCTTCATAAGTATCAAAACAATGTTGGAATGTTATCATAATGTCGGGAGACTAGTTAGAAATAGTACTATTCTAATAAAGTATGTATAATGGCCTTTTGGGGACCCACAAAATTCCTCTTCACACCTAACATTAGATAAGAGTTACAAATTTGACTAGCCTCCAAAATGATGCTCCTTTGGGAAGGTGAAAGGTCACAATTTGGTCTTTGTAATATTTTCATGCATGACACCAATGGTGAGGTGGAATCCTCTTGCATGTAACTCCCTTCCAAATGTTGAGCATATTGATTTGTCTCTTGGGCCTTTCCATGGTTTTGAATATTACTTGGTAGTTTTATTCAAGCCTAAAATTTATAAATTGAAGGTTTGTGTGAGAAGTTTCAAAATCAAAGGTTGAAGAGGTATAGTTGGGATTTTTGTATGCTTTGGGGTTGTTGCTAAATTGGATTTTTAGATTAGTAGATTGTACTTGTTATCTTGTTCTAAGATTAATATAGAGCTAAATATGCTTTCAATATTGGGTTTTTCTCAAAAGGGTTTCCTAAGGTATATGTTGTGTCACCTCTCTTCTTCTTATCTTCTTGATATTTCCATTACGTTTTTAGTTTGATTTACGTAATCTCAGATTTATATTAGTCCCTAATATCATATTTAAAAAACATATTTACTACTTCTAATAAAAAATCAACCCGTATATTCAACATTTGGTATCAAAGCTTTTGTTGGATTGATCTTGTGTAGGAAGGGGCGCCTTCTTTGAACTTGTGCTTAGGTTGAATTGAGAGAATTTTGTTCTTGTTGTAGGTCTAATAATAAAACTATATTTATTGGCAAGCTCATCATGAGTCAAGATAAAGAAGGTCAATGCTCAAAATTGTAAACATAAAAAACTAAAAATGAAGAATCTATTGTTGGAATTAAATCAATGGATTGTGGTTATTGCTCAATTAGGTCTCCTCCCTTCAAGAATAGATCAAGATGAATAGGATAAGTAGGATATAAAAGTAAAAGCTACAATTAGATCATGTCTTTCAAATTCATATTGATGAATGTTTCTTGGGAAAATACTGCTTAGAATTCTAGGATAAGATTGGTAATTTGTATTAGATAGAGTCTAGTTAATTAGTTATTTTTTAGAAGGAAATTGTATTCACTTAAAATGAATGATGGAAACTCTATTTTTGATCATTGAAATACATTTAACATCCTTGTGATTCAACTAGTTTTTATAGATGTTAAAATAGATGAAGGGGACAAATGCATTACTTTACTTTGTTCGCTATTAGATTCATTGGGTAATCTAATCATGGCAATAAATAATATTATATCTAATTCAAAGCTGGAGAATATAGTGTTAGCTCTATTTAGTGAGGAATTAAGAAGAAAATCAATGGTTAATACTTCTAAAGACACTCCTTTTTATAAGGAGCTAGTTGGTGCAGGAGCACCCATAGGATACCTTAGATTGTCTAGAAGGTCATGTTTTGGCAATTTGTTTAGGCCAACTTATCTTCTATTCATGTTCATTTTTGGTTGTGCCTTAGTGGCATTTTTGATTGGGTGTTGATCATCTAATGAAGGTCATGTTGACCATAGGATAGGTGACATAAAGTTCTAGCTCTAAATGAGGTCTTGGATTTTTAGGAATTCTTGCAAATATTTGAAAATGTTGCTCAAATTGGAGCTACAAGAGGCCAAGAAGAGCCCAAGGGAGAGGATAACTGAATTGGAGACCCTATTTATGGGATGCCTCGGCATTGGAGTGGGGTTGGAAGCATTTGTTATGTTTTGAAGTTTTGTGAATTCAAGAAAAGCAATTGTGTTTGAGAGTGAAGTTTATGATTTTTGCATTGAAGTGAGGTTTTAATGGATTGATCATGGCACTGTAATTTGTGTAGGGTGTAGTGTAGTTGTTCTTCAAGCATTGTGTGGCATTAGTTAGTTTCTTTATTCAATTTCAAGCATTGTTTGTAAATGCTTTGGTTTTCTTACTGTTGCTGGTCTGAACCAGGCAGTTTTGTGAAAATGGAGTGTTAGTTCACTTTCCCACCGTACAAATTGTACGGCCCTTTGGGAACAGTGACTAGACTCCATGTGTGTACATATGGTAGGGTTTAGGGCCTTTGAAAACACAGGAGCTACTGTGGAAGTCTTGCCCTAGGCGAGCCAGGAAGAGTCTGGCTAGGAAAGATAGAAAGTGTAGAGCACTTGATTTGCAGGGGTGTCCTTTTCCTGTCAAGTCACAGTATGGAGAGGGAAGGTAAGTTCCTTGCCAAGACATAGCATGAAGGAGGAAGCTCCATCAATCCATCTGGTGTGAGGAATACCTAATAGTTTGTAGTGAAGTCAGGGAAGGGTTTGTAACGGCCTAATTTTTCCAAATTGTGGGTTAAGCCTTTGTACGAGCAGCTGAGACCCAAGACCCCAAAAATATTTGAGAGGTGCATATGAACCAGGAATCCCAAGAAAATATTGGGGTGTTCTTTGAAAATTTTTGGAAACAAACTTGATTTCTCGGAGGAGGCCTAATTGGGGCTCCTAGGGCTAGTAGCCTTTTTAGGCCTAAATGAGGGTTTGATGGAAGCGACTAGTAAATGGAGTCAGGTGGACCCTCAAGAACTAAGGTAGGATGGATTGAAGTCATTAGAAACACCTCCACACCCCTGCAAAGTTAAATTCAAGATTTGGAGGATTTGTAGCCTTTAGGGTGGATTAAGGGCTAAGGCAAGTGTTTCAAGATTGCACCAAGTCTTGACTTGGTAGGAGGAACTAAGTTGATAGTTGGGTTGGCAAGGAGAAATTAGGGGACCCTAAGAAGGAAGAGGTCCTGTAGGTTTCAAGTGGTGGAGTGAAACACCTAGAGGTCTTCCAAGCAGGACCTAGAGCATGAAACAGTGATTGTTTCATCCAACCTCCCTATCAGATTGCTATCAGAGCAACAAAAGATTTGGGATAGAATAATATATGTCAGAGATTGAGTCTAGTGGTTCTACTGACATGGTGACAAATGCAGAATTGGCCAAGAAGGTCGAAGAACAGGAGGAAGACAATAGGCTATTGAGGGAAAGAATAGCTCAACTTGAGCAAGCAATGAATAATGTGCAAACCAAGACTGATGAGGTCAGTGATAGGTTGGAAGGTAGGGTACCCAAGAGATAAGAGGTTGCAGAGGAAGACAAGATCCCTAAACCTGACCCTGTTTTGTAAGAAGAGCCTTTCTTTAAGGCATTGAAGGCTTTGAGTGGAAAAGCACTTGAAGGCATACCACTGTTTAGTGGGAAAATTGAAGCTGATTTAGTCATGGATTGGATAGAGGGAATGGAAAACCATTTTGAATGTGATGGAGTCACTGAAGCACAGACGGTGAAGGTGGAAAAGTCAAGATTAAGAGGTTCTGCCTTGACATGGTGGAAGTTCATTCAGACAGAGAGGGAAAAGGAAGGCAAGAAGCCTATTTCTACTTGGAAGGGAATGGTTACCAAAGTGAGAGAAGCATACATGCCAGATGATTATGAGATTCAGTTGCATAAGAAAAGACAGAGCTTGAGACAAAGAGACCAAGATGTAAATTCCTATATGGAGGAGTTTCAAAAACTTTGCATGAGGTCTAATGTTTTTGAGGATGAAAGTCTTAAGGTGGCTAGATACCTTAACGGCTTGAAGTGGAACATTCAAGAGGAGATGACTCTTCTAAGTCCCAAAATAGTGCACCAATGCTATCAATTGGCTATAAAGATTGAAGAGAGGAGTAAGAGAAAACAAGACCAGGCTTCTAAGAGCAGAGGTAAAGGCAGAGATCAAAGAGGACATAGAGGTGGATACCAAGGTAGAGGGACTAAACAAAGAAGTCAGGGAGAGTCTAAACTCACAGAGCATGGCAGTGAAACAACTTCTAGAGGAGGCTATGGAAGAGGTAGAGGACCTCAAGGAGGTTCAAATAGAGGAAGAGGAGCAGGTAGAAGTAACTCATACTTTGCTAGTATGAAGTGTTACAACTGTGGTCAAGTAGTACATCCAGCTTATAGGTGCTCGGAGAAAGCATCTTCATCAAATATAGAAAAGAGAGTAGCATATGCTCAAGAAGACACTATGAGTGTCAAGTCACCAGGGGTTAGTCATATTGAGTCAGAAATGGGGGAGAACTTGATGTTTAGCAGGGTTCTAATCAGACAACCAGTCAAAGAAGAGCCAAAGCAAAGGATAGCCTTATTCAGGGAAAGATGCAAAATACTTGGAAAGGTGTGCAAGGTTATAGTGGATTTAGGGTCTACTGATAACATTATCTCTAAGGAGGCAGTGAGGAAGTTGAAGTTGGAGAAAGTACCCCACACTAGCCCTTACAAGGTGACATGGTTGAACAAAGGGCAGAGTGTTCTTGTAAATGAGCAGACAACAGTGGAGTTCTCCATTGGAGGGTACAAGGACAAGTTGATTTGTGATGTGTTGCCCATGGATGCATGCCATCTTCTATTGGGAAGACCATGGCAGTATGACAGAGGAGCCATCTATGATGGAAAGGAGAACAATATCTCATTCAAGAAGGATGGAAATACATTCAAACTACAGTCACTGTCAGATGAGGAAGAAGGACAGTCAAAGACCCCTAGTGTCTTGTTAAGTAGTGGCAAGGAGTTTCAACACTCTACAACAAGGAGGGGAAGGATATGTGGTCATGGTGCAACCCAAGGAGGAAGATAAGACTAAGAAAACAATCATACCAGGAGTAGTCCAGAAGTTGCTTGAATAGTTCAAGGATATAGTTAGTGATGGAACACCAACAACCTTACCTCCACAGAGAGCCATCAGTCATCAGATTGACTTCATACCAAGGGCTTCATTGCCAAAAAAAGCAGCTTACAAGCTTACACCAGATCAGAACCTAGAAGTAGCTAGACAAGTGCAGGAGTTGTTAGACCAAGGACTAATTAGGAAGAGCATCAGTCCGTGTGTAGTACCAGTGGTCTTAGCAACCAAGAAAGGTGGTAAGTGGAGGCTATGCACTGATTCTAGGGCTATAAATAGGATTACAATCAGATATAGGTTTCCTATTCCTAGGATTGAGGATTTGATGGATTGTCTTGGAGGAGCTCAATATTTCACCAAGTTGGATCTCAAGAGTGGATACCATCAGATCAGAATCAAAGATGGGGATGAGTGGAAGACAGCCTTTAAGACAACTGATGGGTTATATGAGTGGAGAGTTATGCCATTTGGCCTCTCAAATGCCCCTAGCACATTCATGAGGCTCATGAATGAAGTGCTGAAGGATTTCACAGGTATATTTGTGGTGGTATATCTAGATGATATACTCATCTTTAGCAAGACATTAGAAGAACATCTAAAGCATGTGGAGTTGGTTCTTAAAAGATTGCAGGAGGAGAGGTTAGCCATCAACCTAGAAAAATGTGAATTATTCAAACAAGAGCTTGTGTATTTGGGGTTTGTAGTATCCCAAGGATCATTGAAGATGGACCCAAGCAAGGTGGAAGCTATCCTAAATTGGCCTACACCAACCACCAGGACAGAGGTAAGGAGTTTTCATGGGTTAGCTCAGTTTTATAGGAAGTTTATAAGGAACTTTAGTGGCATATGTGCACCAGTACTTGATACAATCAAAGGTGGCCTAAAAACTAAGTTCAAATGGACTCTTGAAGTAGAGAAGGGTTTTGAGAAACTGAAACAAGAAGTGGCAACTCAACCCATCCTTTTGTTACCTAGTTTTGATAAGTTATTCACTGTGGAATGTGATGCTAGTGGAATTGCAGTAGGAGGAGTACTAAACCAAGAAGGCAGGCCTATAGCTTTCTTTAGTGAAAAGCTCAATGAAGCTAAAAAAAAGTATTCTACCTATGACCTAGAACTATATGCTCTAGTACAGTCACTTAGAAAGTGGAGGCATTATCTTCTACCTAAGGAATTTGTAGTGTTTACTGATAACCAGGCACTTAGCTACATCAAAACACAAGAGAAGTTGAGCAATAGACATTTGAAATGGATGGAATACCTCCAAGCCTTCACATTTACCATCAAGCACAAGAAGGATAGTTGAACAAGGTGGCAGATGCATTAAGTAGGAGGTTGCTGACAGTGTAAGAGATACAAATAAGGAGCATTAGGATAGAAAGTTTCAAGGATCTCTATGGAGAAGATGAAGACTTCTCAGAGGCATATAAGGTATGTTCTGATTTTGAAAATCATTTTCATAGTCAATTCTTAGAGTATACATTGCAGAGTGGACTTTTGTTCAAGGGAAATCAGTTATGTGTTCCAAAAGGTTCAATGAGAGAGAATCTTATCCAGGAGAAGCACAATGGTAGTCTTGGTGGTCATTTTGGTATCAACAAGACACTGGAATTAGTGCAGAGGTTCTATTATTGGCCCAAGTTGCCAAGGGATGTCAGAAGGTATGTGGAGCAGTGTGTAGTTTGTATGAAAGCCAAGGGGGGAGCTAGTAATGCAGGTTTGTATCAACCCTTACCTATTCCCAACAGACCATGGGAATGCATTAGCATGGACTTTGTGGTAGGACTCCCTAAGACTAAGACAGGGTTTGATAGTGTCTATGTGGTGGTAGATAGGTTCAGTAAAATGAGTCACTTTGTTCCTTGCAAGACCACCCATGATGCTAGCTATATTGCTCATCTTTTCTTTAAAGAGATTGTGAGGATCCATGGATTTCCATTGAGGATTGTCTCAGACAGGGATGTGAAGTTCATGAGTCATTTTTGGAAAACTCTATGGAGCAGATTAGGTACTAACTTGTCTTTTGGATCAACTTACCATCCTCAGACTGATGGACAAAATGAGGTGATAAATAGAGTTTTAGGTAACCTTCTTAGGTGCCTCACCAAGGAGTATGGATAGACATGGGATTTGGTCATATCACAAGTTGAATATGCCTACAATGACAGTGTGAATCAGACCACAGGCAGAAGTCCTTTTGAGATAGTGTATGGAATGCACCCAAGAGGTGTATGTGAACTTAGAGATTTAGGAGCTATGGAGCACAGGAGTGGCCATGCTGAGGATTTCTCTCAGACCATGAAGGAGATTCAGGAGAAAGTGAAGAAGACAATTATAGAGGCTACTCACAAGCTGAAAGCTAAGGTGGATATGTCTAGGAAAGATCTACAATTTGCAATAGGGGACTATGTCATGGTCCATCTCAACAAATTTAGGTTGCAGAAAGGAACATCAACCAAGTTGAAGATGAAGAGAGTGGGACCATGTCAGGTGTTAGAAAAATATGGAAACAATTCCTATAAGGTGGAGTTACCTGCAGACTTAGGAATTTCATCAGTGTTTAATGTGGCTGATTTGATCAGGTATAAAGGACCAGTCACTGACTTGGATCAGAAAAGTGTGGATGTCTTCAAGGATGTGAGTAACATAGCCTTACCTCCTAAAGACAAGCTGCAAGTAGAGAGGATCTTGGAATCAAGGGTGAAGAAGTCTACCCAGTATAAAGAATACATGGAACATCTCATCAAATGGAAGGACAAACCAGAATCTGAGGCTACATGGGTGGATGAAGCTCAGTTCAAGAAGCATGGTATTGATTTATCTCTTATCTCTCCCCACATTCCTTAGTGTTTGTGCAGAGGGGGGAGAATGGTGCAGGAGCACCCATAGGATACCTTAGATTGTCTAGAAGGTCATGTTTTGGCAATTTGTTTAGGCCAACTTATCTTCTATTCATGTTCATTTTTGGTTGTGCCTTAGTGGAATTTTTGATTGGGTGTTGATCATCTAATGAAGGTCATGTTGACCATCGGATAGGTGACATAAAGCTCTAGCTCTAAATGAGGTCTTGGATTTTTAGGAATTCTTGCAAATATTTGAAAATGTTGCTCAAATTGGAGCTACAAGCGGCCAAGAAGAGCCCAAGGGAGAGGATAACTGAATTGGAGATCCTATTTATGGGATGCTTCGGCATTGGAGTGGGGTTGGAAGCATTTGTTATGTTTTGAAGTTTTTTGAATTCAAGAAAAGCAATTGTGTTTGAGAGTGAAGTTTATGATTTTTGCATTGAAGTGAGGTTTTAATGGATTGATCATGGCACTGTAATTTGTGTAGGGTTTAGTGTAGTTTTTCTTCAAGCATTGTGTGGCATTAGTTAGTTTCTTTATTCAATTTCAAGCATTGTTTGTAAATACTTTGGTTTTCTTACTGTTGCTAGTCTGAACCAGGCAGTTTTGTGAAAATGGAGTGTTAGTTCACTTTCCCACCGTACAAATTGTACGGCCCTTTGGGAACAGTGACTAGAATCCATTTGTGTACATATGGTAGGGTTTAGGGCCTTTGAAAACATAGGAGCTATTGTGGAAGTCTTGCGCTAGGCGAGCTAGGAAGAGTCTGGCTAGGAAAGACAAAAAGTGTAGAGCACTTGATTTGCAGGGGTGTCCTTTTCCTGTCAAGTCACAGAGTGGAGAGGGCAGGTAAGTGCCTTTCCAAGACATAGCATGGAGGAGGAAGCTCCATCAATCCATCTGGTGTGAGGAATACCTAACAGTTTGTAGTGAAGTCAGGGAAGGGTTTGTAAAGGCCTAATTTTGCCAAATTGTGGGTTAAGCCTTTGTACGGGCAGCTGAGACCCAAGACCCCAAAAATATTTGAGAGGTGTGCATATGAACCAGGAATCCCAAGAAAATATTAGGGTGTTCTTTGAAAAGTTTTGGAAACAAACTTGATTTCTCGGAGAAGGAGGCCTAATAGGGGCTCCTAGGGCTAGTAGCCTTTTTAGGCCTAAATGAGGGTTTGATGGAAGCGACTAGTAAATGGAGTTAGGTGGACCCTCAAGAACCAAGGTAGGATGGATTGAAGTCATTAGAAACACCTCCACACCCCTGCAAAGTTAAATTCAAGATTTGGAGGATTTGTAGCCTTTAGGGTGGATTAAGGGCTAAGGCAAGTGTTTCAAGATTGCACCAAGTCTTGACTTGGTAGGAGGAACTAAGTTGATAGTTGGGTTGGCAAGGAGAAATCAGGGGACCCTAAGAAGGAAGAGGTCCTATAGGTTTCAAGTGGTGGAGTGAAACACCTAGAGGTCTTCCAAGCAGGACCTAGAGCATGAAACAGTGATTGTTTCATCCAACCTCCCTATCACTAGTTTAAGGATATGGGGGTAAGAAAAATGGAAGTAAATAGAAATCTAAGTCTAAGAATAGATCTAAATATTCAAGTAAAAGTAAATGGTTAGATTTTTGGTAATAGAATCATATTAAGGAGTGTATAAGAAACAAAAGATGACTCCATTTTTGAAAAGTCCTTCGATGATGATGTTAGTGGTGATGCTTTTATAACTTTTACCAACATTTCTAGTGATGATTTATGGTTGATTGATTCAAGTGCCTCTTTTCATGACTCCACAATGAGAGTGGTACATAGAGTACACAGAATATGATGGTAGAGAAGTGTACCTTGATGATAACACTTCTTATAAGATTGTTGGACAAGGTAAGGTAAAACTACTTTTTAGTGATAGTGTAGTGAAGATATTGCTAGATTTGTTACATATTCTAAATTTAGCTACAAATCTCATTTTAATTTCTAAGATGAATGACAATGGTTTGCATGTCATTTTTGATGAGAATGGTTGTAAATTGGTAGGGGGTGTTTGGTTTCAACACATTATATAAGGCATGATACTTTGTTTAGACTAGATGCTATTACTTTTTTTATGAATTTACCATTGATTTTGATAATGTAAAAGAACTAACTAATATGTCAATGTTGTGACATCAAATACTAGGCCACATAGATGAGAAAGACTTGAACATATGATAATTAAAATATGGATGTGGATTTGTCTGATTATTCTCTAGGTTTTAATTTTTGTGAGCATTGTGTGTTTGGTAAATAAAACATGGTTAAATTTTCCTTCAAGTAATAGAGCTAAAAAAATTATAGTTAATTCATAGTGATATGTTTTGTCCAATGGATGTTCCATCTCTTGATAAATCTCCTTATTATGTTAACATATTATTTCTCAAGAAAATATTGGGTATATTTTCGTTGTATCTTGGTAAATCAGTTTATTATGTTACCTTTATAAATGATTTCTTAAGAAAAGTTTTGGTTTATTTTTTAAAACATAAATTTAAGGAATTTAAAGTGCCTGTAGAAACGAGAAGAAAAGAAACGAAAATATTTAAGAATAAATAATGGGGGAATATTAACTCTATGTAAATAGGAGATTGTAAAATAAAAATATATTTCATATACACTAAAAAACGAGATAGTTAAGATAATGAATAAAGCATTGATGGAAATAATTAAAGAGTATGTTAAGTAGTGATAATTTTAAAAAAAGTATTTTGGGCTGAAGCTCCTAATACTACTTTCTATTTGATAAACAAGTCTCCTACTTTTGCTCTTATTGATAAAATAAGACAAAAATTTTGGATAGAAAAGAAGCCTTAGAGTACATACTTGAAAGTGTTTAGCTATGAGGCTTATGTTCATGCGCTTAAGAAAACCAGTTTAACTTAGATTTCAAAGTACAAAAACTTATTTTTATTGGTTACAATAAAGATCTTAATGGTTAGAAGATTCCAAATTTACTAACTCAAAAAATAATTTACTTTAAAAATGTGACTTTTAGGGAAGCAATAGATTTTCCTAATTTTGAATAACCAAAGGAAGAGAATGAAAATTTGTAATTTGAGCTCAAAGAAGATTGATGCATCTAAACATAAAAAATATGGACTTGAAAGGATTGGAGGTGAAGAGAAAGATTTATAAGAAAATTTTCTTAACCACTTTTGAAAAGGTCCACTAGACAACAAAAACAAGTTGGAAGTTATAGTGCACTACATTTTCATTGTATATTTGCTTGATCTTGTACCAATGATTAACCTATATTTATGAAGGAAACTCTCTTCAAAAGAGAATAAATATTGGAAAGAAGCCACCAAAGAAGACAAGAGTGTTGTAAGAAGAATAATGTAGGAGTGTTTATGTGCTCACAAGGAAGAACAAATATAAAAAATAAGAGCTATAGGAAGTTGCAAAGAATGCTAGAGATAACTGTAAGGTACCAAGGTTGCAAGAAGAGAGAGTGAGACTGAAAATTTAGATTCAAAATGAGAGAAGGCAAGAGAAAGAGGTTGATGATCCATTTGGAATTATCTTAAGTGATTACCAACAACTTGGGTAGGAGTTAGGTGGAAAAATGCTTAGGAATGATTTTTGAAGGAAAAATTATCATAGCATGCCAGTGCATCACACAAACATCCATGTATAGTGTTAGTGTCTGTTGAGAAGGGTGTCTCAACCCTGCTCCTAATGTTAAGATTACAAAAAATATGATTTTTGGATATAAAATAGAAAAAATCAAATTTTGGGCTATAGAATTAGTTCTTGGCCAAAATAAATATTCTTTGTTGCTCGAAACTGCCTACTAGGGTGCATGTTGTGCAGATCTCTTTGAGTACTTCATTTTTTTTAAAAATGGGGCCCAATTAGCCCACTATATCAAAATTTATGGTCTTTAGAAGTTTGTATAAGAAATGTAAAAAGTTTTTGGATGCATAAATGAGATGTAAAGGGGAGTTACACCTATTGACCAACTTATGATATGTTTTATGACACATCACAAGGTATCTTTGATTGGGGGACAATTTGTGCACCACTTTTTGGGTGGTTTTAGCTCATGGGTTTCTAATTTCCTTTTGATGGTTTTGGCTTTTGTATATCTTATATATTAGATGCTTGAGATCGAGGTTGAGTGTAGGGATTTTTTAGATACTATTAAGCTATAAGAATTTTTCTAGATCTCTAATTGGTGATACTTTAGTGAAGACTTCCTTTGCAAGTGTATTGTAACTATGATTTGCAAAATAATAAATTGATCTACTTTGGAGTGTGGGGGTTTTCTTTTGAAAGGGTTTTCTCCAAGCACACCTATGTTCTGGTATATATTATTTAATTTATGTTTAAATGCATTTTTTATTTTTGTAATGTTAAAATATTAAAATTTACACAACACTCTCTTTAGACTATTAGTTTAGGAAGTACCTCCACATACCCTATTTGATTTTGATTTCCAAATAGCTTAAGCTTTGGAAAGAATAAAAGACAAGAAAAAAATGTTAAGAAATCTACACCATTAGCTTGAAAAAAAGGACTACAAGAGACAAGGCCTTCACACCATGGAAGGGAGAAAGGCTAATGTAAGTGTTGAAATGAGCCTAAAAAGATACTAAGGGGATGGACATGAAAGTGAACAAAAAACATAGCACAAAATTGCAAGGGTGCAATTTTTAGTGTTACAATTAGTAGTGGGATTAACTAGTGTTTTTGGGTTGAGTATAAGTTTTGTATGCTATTTGATTAATAGGTCTCTTTGTTCTATTTTTTATAGATAATATATTGTTTGAAGTATGAACAATTAAAAATCCATTTATTTCACATATTGGAGTTTTTGGCTATAATGATTTTGTTCATGTGCCCAAAATTGGTCTAGATTCGATTTAAAGGATAACAAATATATTTTTATTGTTTATGATGATAATGTTAAGGGATATAATATTCAGAATCCTCTAACCTAGAAAATAATTTATTGCATAGATATAATTTTTAGTGAACTTAGAGTTATTTCTAATTTTACATGGCCACATGAAAAAGAGAATAAGAATGCACATTTAAATTTTAAAATAGAGGAGGAAGATGCACACGTGGAAGAACATATTGGATAAGAGGATGTAGAGGAAGAATAAGGTTCATATTTAGAGAGTTTAGAAGAATAGTAAGATCCTCTTACTACATCCTTGTAAGGCCTACAAGTTAACAAAATCAATTGAATGGTATATACCACTAGATTTGTGGAGGAAGATCTTTCTTTGAAGGAGCATGAGTCTTGGATGGAGGCCATGTAGGAGGAGATGATGTCCTTAGAAATGTGTGACATGATATTTGGTAGATATGTAGTAGGGAAGGAATACCACTAGATGCAAGTGGGTTTTTGAAAATAAATTGAAAGTAGATGGATAGGTGGATGGGTACAAGGAAAGATTGTGGTGAAAGGTTATTTCTAAGTTGAGGGATTTTATTTTGTTGAAATATTTTATCTTATTGTAAAACTAATTTCTATTGGACTTCTACTACTTATGATTTAGAAGTAGACAAAATGGATGTTCAAACCACTTTTTTACATTAAAATCTTGAAAATAATTTATATGAAATAATCCAATGATTTTGTGGTAAAAGGTAGAAAGCACAATTTTTAAGTTGAAGCAATATTTATATAGTTAGGAAGTCACTTCAAATTTCTTGTCAACATTTTGATGCTTTCACATTGTAACTTGGGTTTGTTAGTAGTGATTCTAATAATTGCACTTATTCTATATTTATTGACGATCAATTACTAATAATTGTCTTGTATGTTGATGACATGTTCATTGCAAATAGAAAGGGTATGACTCAAAATTTAATGTTTTAGTGCCTTTGAAATGAAGGATTTGAAAGATAAAAAGTACCTTGGGCAACAAGATTAGAAGAGATCAAGTTGGAAAAATATTTGGATTAGTTAGAGTAAGTATGTTGAGACTAATTTATAATTGTTTTCTATGTGGACAATAAGCCAATGAGCATTCCTTTACTTGTTAGTACCAATTTATCTATAGATCAACATCCTAAGATGATTATTTGGAGAATAAGTATAATATTCCTTATGCTAGTACTATAGGTAGTCTAATGTATGCTACAATTTGTGCAAGGCTAGATATTTCTCAAGTAGTGGTAGGTCTTAGGGGGTTTCTATCTAACCTTGATAGAAAGCATTAAAATATTTATGAGACATATAATTTTATTTCTTTTGATCATAGAATTGATGATGTGGACAAGTTTCATGATATATAAGGCTTTGTTGATTCAAATTAGGTTGGTAATTTAGAAAATAGGAGGTCCATGAGTAGTTATGTGTTCACTCTATTTAAAAGTGAAATTAGATAGATAAATAAGATGTAACCCGCAATTGTGCTATCCACTATAGAAGTAGAGTACATGGATGATACACATGCTTGTAAGGAGGTAGTGTGGTTATAAATATTATGTTTAGGTATTAGATTTGAGTCTAAACTAGTTAAAATTAGAAATGACAATCAAATTATTATATGTTTGGTGAAGAATTCTATGTACCATGTTTATACTAAGCATATTCATGTTCAGTATCATTTTTGTATGAGATGGTTAAGGGTGGAAAATTCATGATATGGATAGTTGAAACTTTGGATAATATTGTAGATTCTCTCAAAAAGACAGTGAACACAAATAAGTTTTGTTGGTGTAGAGAGGCTTTGGGCCTTGCCTCTTCTAAGATTTGATTGATTAATTTTTAGTTTCCTATAATGTATTTGCAATGCAAATATCAAGTGAGAGAATGTTAGGATTAGGTATCGCATTGAACTTACATATATTAAGTCTTGATCAGTTATATTTAATTATGTAGATAAATAATGTATGACCTTCAAACATCATGGAGTGGGAAAAAAAGACATTAGTGTGAAGGTGGGGGCAATATTTATTTATTAAATGTGTTCTTTGGGATACCTTAATTATTGTGTAAGAAGGCATTGAATAGAGAGATTACTTGAAAGAAGTTAAAATTAGAATCCATGGAGCAGTTTCCCAATTTGTGTGTTATGACAAGGCATTTGATTCCCTCATGGAGTGCATAGATTTGGAAAGTTAGTGACTATGATGGTTATGATGGAATTTTTGAAATGTAAGAGTTGTGAAAGGTGTAAGAGATCTAAGAGGACTTACTTTCTATTTTATTTTTCTTGACCATGACTATGGGGTGGTGGATATTTGCTAGTTGCTAATGATTTTGACTCCTTGTTTTTATATGCCACTTGGTAATTTTTTATTTATTTTTATATAATGGAGGGATGGGATAAATTTTGATAAGATTATTTTGTAGGTATTGTTATGCCACAAAATCATTGTTATTTAGAGAGATAAGTGGATTGTATTAGTCTATTCTATTATTGATATTAATACAAGCTTGGGTCTCTTTGGTGGTGGATTCTTTTATCAAAAGGTTTTTTTTTCATTTATATCTAGTTCCTATATGGTTTGATTATTTGTGTATGCGTCTCCATTGTTTCATTAATATTTTATTACTTATCACATGTTTAATTAGATTTAAACACTTTATTGCTAATATTTTTATTGCATCATTCACCCTATAATCAACACAAGAATCCTACTTTTCATGCTCATATAAAGCATGTTGATATTTAATACCACTTTGCTAAAGATGGTTTAAGACAAGAAGGTCATGATGCTAAAATTTTATATTATGGCGAGTGCTATAGACTCATGCACTAAGCTAATGAACGCTAAAAAAATTGTTTGGTGCAAGGAAGCTATGGGGATCTCTCCTCTTAGAACTTACTATCTTTTTTATAATTTTGCAATGTGTATAACTAATTGGGTGAATATTATGACTATGTTCGTTGTACACATTACAAATACTAAGAAATATGTTGGGTTATTATTGTAATATTAGGGTACTAGTTAGATGTAATATTTAAATGTATTTATAATATCCTTAGGTAACTATTGTCATTTCATTCCCCCTTGCATTACCCACTAATTATAAATGGTCTAATAGATCTAAATGGGTTAGTCATTTTTGAGATATGCCTCTAGTGGTTGTGTTTTCCCCTTTCCTTGCTTTAGTCAATTGCCCAAAATAAAAATCCCAAAATGAATAAGTATAGGGGTGTTCTTATTTTGTAGGTCCCTATTAGGCCTTAAGACTTGACAAGAACCTAGAACCAATGGTTTTGGGTCCTTTCTCTCCACTCCCACTAGTCTTCTAAAGGTCCTTGTCGGGCCTTGGGGTGCGATAGTAACCTATAACCAATGATTTTGGATCCTTGTTCCCTTTCACCCCCAAAGCCTCATTTCCCTTATTTTGTTGATGCAGGAGCATCCAGGGTGTAAGAGCTATCTTGCATCAACCAAAAACAAAAATGTTGTTTCTTTTCAATAAGGGCTAAATTGGATAGTGTTGGGCATTTTTTGCTTAATCTGATTGGGTTTCAGACTTTGGGATTGTGGATTACTCTTTATTGTAAATGGCAGGACATTGGGCTTTGGGGTTAAGGCTTATGCCTTAACTTAAATGTTAAAGCGATGTATAGGGTATGGAGAAACTTTGAACCCCAACACCTGAAAGGGTAGAAGTTGGTAAAGGATATGTTTCGGGATTTGTGAGTTAGAGATAGGACTTACACCTTATTCAAAAGATGGTAATCAATATGATGGATGAGCAAACTCCAACATTCGACAATCTCATGCACTTTGTGGAGTATGACATCAACATGATAGTTATAAAGGGCATTGGACTTGTCTCTTAAGCTCTTCCATGTATTTCAAGTATGAAGTAAGAGGGATTAGCGACCCCAACCCCTGACAAGTATGATAGGTAGCAGAATCCCACCATTTCATAGGAAGCATATATTGACTTGGTTTGACCAATACGAGAATGCAGTGTTATGACATGTGGCAAGAAATGATGGGTTGATTCAAATTGTTGTTGTGAATCATAAGTGATCTATGGTCATCATGTAAAGTTAGTTTAATCAAATGGTGACGATTTAAAGGAGAAAAATGAATGTATTAGATGGATTATGACACAAAAAAGAGATAACCACTCCAGTTAGGTTTTTGTTGCTAATTGGAAGTTGACAAAGGTACTAAGGCAAAGATGGTTGAAAGAATTTGTTACAGATCTGATATACAAATAAACATATTAAATGAAGTACAAAACCATATGTTACAGTTTTCTAAGAATAGAAAATACAAAGTATCTGGATAGGGTTGCAAGGATTGAGAGAAGAAGATTTCTTGTTGGTGAAGACAAAATGATACGAGGAATAGCCTATCAGAAGGGAAGAACGCGGTGGGTTGAAAATGAATGAAAAAAGTTGATCAGAAGGGAAGAACATGGGGGGATGTGATGTGTAATGAGGTTAGAGAATAAAGTGTGACTCCAATTTGCAGATTTGTGTAATCTGAAGGCCCATGAGATGTTAGTTGTAATGCAATCTCATTCTCATTCCAGTGGTAATAGAAAATCTTTGCTTCCTTCTTGCATTTTGTTGTGCAATTCCCTGTTGTTGTTGTGAGTTTGAGACTGTAAGGGGAGTACCCTTCATCAAGTGGTATCAGAGTAGGAGTTCTTGAGTAAGTAGACAAATCACTGAATGTGAGGCTTTGCACCAAGACTTGTGGTTGTGGGTCTATGAGAAAAGATGCCTCCACGAAGAAACTATGGTGGGAGAAATGCTGGTGTAACATAAGAGGGTTTTAGAGCCCTTTAGAGACAACTTCAAGCATTGCAAGAGGATTTGATGTTAGAAGAAGAGATAAAAATGAAGATGAAGCTGAAGAAGAACAGTTCAAGGAAGAAGTAGCAGCTAGAGATCCTAAAGAGGATAGAATTTTGAGGGCCATTTCCAAGATTGGAAGGAAACTGAGGATTGATGTTTCTACATTTTCTAGAAACCTTAACCCAGAAGATCTGATCGATTGGATCAATGATATGGAGGAGTACTTTGAGTATGAGGAGGTGGAAGATCTTGAGAGGGTCAAATTTGTAAAAGCTAAGCTGAAAGGTCATGCTAGTATATGGTGGAAAGAGGTCTAGTTGGAAAGAAATCAAAGAGGAAAGGAGAAAATAACAAGATAGGATGGATGGTGGAAAAGCTAAAGAGATAGTTCATTCCTATGGACTATGATTTGGATTTGTTGAAAAGGACATAAGGGTTTAAACAAGCGGGAAAATGCGTCAAGGAGTATACTGAAGAATTCTACTGTCCTAATTAGAGTAGGTCATTCAAAGGCCAACAAGGAGAAAGTTTTCCATTACATAAATGGGTTGAAGCCAAGTATTCAAGAAGAGTTGAGTTTGGTGAGAATGTCTACCATTGAAGATGCATACCAATTTTCCTTGAAGGTAGAGGAAAAGCTAAACTAAAGATTCAAAAGCAAACAAAGAGGTCATGGTGGAAAGACTGGGGGATGATAATATGATGGCCAAAGTAAAAATCAAACGAAGAATGATGGGTCCATTAGTAGTCATAACTAGAAAGGAGATAACACCTACCACCCTCGAGATCAAAATAATGGAGACCAAAGAGGAAGAGGAAGAGGAATACGACTAGGAAGAGGAGGCTTCTGTAGAACCTGTTTCCAGTGTGGGGAAGGACATAGAGCATTTGAGTGTCCTTAAGGACAAATAGAAGACCAAAGGGTAATTCCCAAGTTGCACATGTAGATGAAGATGTTGAGTCTTCACATTTTGAAGGTGCAGAAAGAGGAGAGGTTCTTGTTACTAGGAGGGCCTTATTGAACGAGGAGAAAAATAAAGATCAATGGAAGAATCTATTTCGCATAAGATGTAAGTGTGAAGGTAAAGTTTGTAATGTGATTATTGATGGAGGTAGCACTAATAACCTTATTTTAGAAGAAATGGTTAGTAAGTTGCAGTTGGAGAGAAGAACACATCTAAATCCATGTCGAATTGATTGGTTGTTGAAGGATCATAAAGCTTTGGTCAATGAATAATGTCTGGTAAAGTTCAAAATTGGAAATTATCATAATGAGGTACTATGTGATATTATTCCTATGGATGTCTATAATATATTGTTAGGGATACCATGGAAGTTTGATTGAAATGTAGTACATGATGGACATGCTAACACCTACTCTTTGACAAAGGAGTTCATCATAAGTTGAAGCCCCTAAAAGAGATAGAGGAAAAGGTATGCAAAAATGCTAGAATCTATTTAGTTGATGGAAGGAAATTTTTAGAGGGTCTGCAACATGAATATATGTGTTATGCTTTGATTCCTAGATTTGATAGAAAGGATGATAAAGAGATATCTATGGAGATTTCTGTAACATGCCAACCGTTCATTAAAGTAATTTTTCCTAAGTTTTCACTTTGCGAGGAAATAAACTATGTAACAAGCCATTGCAATAAAAAAATTCTTTTCTTTATTGAGAACAAATGAACATAGATGCCATAGCAATATACAAGGATTCCATTTTAATATAATAACTTCACAAATTACAATATTCCAAAAATTTGTACAAGTACATACATAGCCCAACTGAGCTTCAAAGCAATAGATATAGATGGTCCAGGATCCGCCTTTCAAAACTTGGTCTGTTGTCACCTACTGAGGAGGAGAAGCATCACTCAAGCACTTTTCCACTAACAACAGACTCATATGCAGTCCCCCACACATCTATCATATGATAGATGGCTCTACCCTTCAATGAAGAGATTAGCGGACTAACCTCGTACAACAACCACACTAAGCTTAGTGTTGTGCCCTACATGACTAAAACTTGTAACCCTACAATCTGGAACTAGCATGCACTACATGGACATGATGAACTGATAGTGGATCCAAAGGCATTCACACTATTTTGGCCAAAGTGTTCTCACTCAGTGCTTCGAGTGATGGTCATTTTATTCACTTACACTAATTAAGCTCGATTTGACTTAAGGCCACTATAATCTATGCATAGGTAATTCCTCCAATGGGAAATATTTAACCCCAGAATTAACCTATCCCATTTCCCACTAACTCTATGGTATTTCTACTCACAAAGAATATGAACAAGTTCCCTCCCTTCAATGGACAAAAGATCCCAAGAGTAACCCACTAGCTATCTAGTATAATCAAATAACTTAGCTATGCATAACCCTTAAGCTACCCTTGTTTAATCATATCTAGTATATTAATACCTATGACAAACAATTCCTCCTATCATGGAGTAATTACAAGCACTTCAAAAAACATCATAAAAAACTTCTATTTTCCTTTCAAAGCAAATGCTATATTTCCCTAATGCAAGTAATCTCAATAGATTAAATAAAGCACCCAAGAATCAATCTTTCGTAAACAAAAACAAATAAAGGAAGATGTATCCTCATGCCTATATTACGCTTATCCAATTGACTGGTTTGTTGCAAAACTTTCCAAAAGTAGCCTACTAGCTTCACTTTGACCTCACAAGCAATACCTCAATAAAACCTCTCTCACAAGTTGATAATATGCTTCTCTCAACTATAACTCAAACAATAAATCTCCTCACAAAACACTCAAGGCTCTTACAAAAAGCAACAGATTAAGATTGCATAAAAGTGCATAATAGAAGTGTGTAATAGTGTGGAATAGAACACTTTAAATGAGAGAGCATGCCTCTCTATTTATACAATAGAAAGGAGACTTCACAACCTACATAAAATGCATGTAAATTGATAGTAGCATCCATGCTAGGCGACTCACTTCACTTGGAAAAAAGGTGGAAGTGATCAAAGAGTTTACTCAACACATGAAGCTATAGGTCGATCTCTATGTTTATGTTCATACATAAATATATATTCATATATTTACATATATATATATATGCACACACACACACACACATATATATCTTAGGTCAATAAAGTATGCATATATTTAATATACAAATGAATTCAAACAAGTTAACATTCTCATAGTAATTACAATTACATCGATTTTGTACATATATATTCATATATATATATATATATGCCTCTATGTACATGTATACGTATGTGTACATATATTAATACATTCGTATGGGCATGTTCATTTGCCAACATTCATGTGTATTGATACATGTATACATATGGATATATGTATATATCATATATATATATACACATTCAACTGCACACCACACACACACAATTACTATCGTATTGATAGGTATCTGTGTGATATATCTATACATATACATGTACACACTGTAAGATCCATTTGATAGTTCCATGCGCATAAGCAACCCATTCATAAGTGTGCATAGGTATGTCTACCTATGTACCCTTATGTACGCGTTCCTTCATGCGTATGGTCTATCATCGACATGCTTATGTATACATATACATACATTCCACGTGTGTTTAACTTATCAATACAAGCATAGTAATAAAGGGAAGAACTCACAAGCTCAAACAGATAAACATCACCCAATAATGCATTCAATAGTAATTGAGACCCTTACTAATGCAGATATGTCAAACTAAGGATGAATTACCAACTCCCCACATAATAACTTGACTCAACCATACTACTGTGAGTGTGTGTGAGCTCAGATAGGTTACGTTACTGGTTACCCAACTAAGATCTTCTCCTGAGTGGTATTTCCCCTCCACCTGGAGGATTGAACATACACCTGCATCCAACTAACACATGTCCATGATAGTCAGTTGTTCAACAAAATATGTATTACACATAATACATCTCCATAGTTAGAATATCAATTCAATAATCATTCATTTCACATATATGCATTTCTTCACATATCATTAAATGAAATAACATTCATTCATAATTCATGGATACAAAGTGCAAGCACAATTTATTTAGCTTCAAAATTAAACTTACATTCACATTTACCCTACATAGTAATAGTAAATAGTAAATACATAATTGGGGTGTAATAGTTTCTAATTTATTGGATAAGTTTCAGGATATTGAATCTGATAATGTTCCTGAGGGTTTGCCTCCAATGAGAAAGATTAGTCATTAGATGGATTTGAATCTTGGAGCTAGTTTTTCAAATAAGGTTTCCCATCGAAAGACTCTAGCAAAAAATGAAGAGTTGAACAAACAAGTGCAAGATTGGCTACAAAAGGGATTAATTCGAGAGAGTTTGAGTCCATGTGTGGTACCTAAAGTACTAGCACCGAAAAAGGATGGAGAATGAAGGATGTGTACAGAATTTCGAGCCATCAACAAGATTACTATCTAGTATAGATTTCCCTTTCCGAGGATGGATGACATCATGGATTGTTTGATTGGAGTTGAATACTTCATGAAGTCATATTTGAAGAGCGGATATCACCAGTTTCATATTAGCGAAGGAGATGAATGGAAGACAACCTTCAAAACCAAGGAGGGCTTGTACGAGTGGTTAGTCATGCCTTTTGGGCTAACTAATGCACTAAGCACCTTCATGTGGCTCATGAATGAGGTATTGAAAGAATTTTTGGGTAATTTTTTTATTGTTTATTTGGATGATATTTTTATTTTTAGCAAGACATTGGAAGAACATTTGATGCATATCAAAAAAAATTTTGAGAAGAAAATTTTTTGATTAATTTGAAGAAGTGTAGCTTTGTGAAGAAAGAATTGGTATACTTGGGATTTTTTGTCTCAGCAAATGGTATTACGATGGACCTATAGAAGGTGAAAATTATCAAAATGGCCTACACCAAGGAGTGCTACGGAGGTGAGATTTTTTCATGGTTTAGAAAGTTTTTATAGAAAGTTTATCAAAGGTTTTAGTAGTATTCGTGCACCCCTAATTGAAACAATGAGAGGAGATAGAAAAGTGTTCAAGTGGACTACCAGAGCAACAAAGAGTTTTGATTTGTTGAAAAGGAAAGTCATAGAGCAACCTATTTTGGCACTTCCAAATTTCAACAAGGTATTTTAGGTAAATTGTGATGCTAGTGCCAATGCCATTGAAGTTGTTTTGAGTCAAGAAGGTAAACCAATTGCTTGTTTTAGTGAAAAGTTGAATGGCACAAAGAGGAAGCATTCTATTTATGATCAAAAGTTTTATGCTATAGTTTAGGCTTTGAAGAAATGGAGACACTATCTGTTGCCAAAAGAGTTTGTTTTATTTACTAATCATCAAGCTTTACAATATTTGAATAGTCAAGGGAAGTTAAATCAGAGACATTTGAAATGGGTTGAATTTCCGCAAGGTTATACATTTGTTTTGAAGTATAGGAGTGGAAGATCTAGAACAGAGTTGTAGATGTCTTAAGTAGGAGGCAAAGTTTGCTAACAAAAATGCAGGTCGAAGTTGTTAGGTTCAATGAACTCAAGAGCTTGTATCCTGAAGATCCTGATTTTGTAGAGGCTTGGAGAGCTTGCATGGAGCCTATCACTTTGGATAGTACAAGATGGTTGGATTTCATAATCCAATACGGTATGTTGTTTAAAGGAAACCAGTTGTGCATTTTGAGGAGTTCCATGAGAGAGAACTTGATCAAGGAAAAGCATAGTTGGGGATTAGTTAGATACTTTGGTCGACATAAGATAGTTGCTAATGGTAGTGAGTATTATTATTGGTCACAATTGCACCAGGATGCAAAAAAATTTGTGCAAAGTTGTAGAGTATGTCAGATGGTGAAAGGAACAAGTCAAAATATTGGATTGTATCAACCATTACCTGTACCAAAGAGGCCATGGGAGGACATTAGTGTGGATTTTGTTCTTGGGTTTCTGAGGACACAGAGAGGACATGATTCAATATTTGTGGTGGTGGACAAATTTTCTATGATGGAACATTTTATTCCTTGTAAAAAGACCAATGATGCTATTCATGTTGCGGAGTTGTTTTTCGAGGTAGTGAGATTGCATGGACTACCCAAGAGCATAGTTTCAAATCGAGATACAAAGTTTATTGGTTATTTCTGGAGGGCATTATGGAGGAAGTTGAAGACCAATTTGAAGTTCAGTTCTGCACAACATCCACAAACCAATGAACAGACAAAAGTGGTGATGGGAGTTTGGGTAACCTACTACAATGCTTGGTAGGAGATAAACCCAAAGGATGGGATTTGATTTTACCATAGGAAAAATGTTCTTACAACAATTTTGTTAATAGGAGCACTGGTAAATCACCATTCTAGATTGTATATGGGAGCGGTCCAAGGAATGCTTCTAAGTTGAGGAGGATCAACAAGGGAGAAAAGACAAGTGCTGAATCTGAACTTTGCTAAGCACCTAAAGAATTTGCATGAAGAGGTGAGAAAGCATATTAATAAGATGAATATTCAATATAAGGTCGAGGTAGATTAGAAAAGGAGACATAAGGAATTTCAGGTTGGAGATGAAGTCATGGTTCACTTGAGAAAAGAGAGATTTCTAGTTGGTACTTACAATAAATTAAAAATGAAGAAGTTTGGACCATGTAAAATCTTGAAGAAGCATGATTCGGGAAATGCTTATGAGGTAGAGCTGCCTAATGAAATTCATATTTCACCTGTGTTTAACCTTTCAGATTTGATAGAGTATCATCAAGGAGGGATTGAAGAAGAATTGGCTGAGGCATTAGGTTCTCATTGTGGAGACCCAAGTTCAAATTCCGAAGGGACATCTAATACATAATTCTAAGTTGTTACTCTTGGTCTTCCATAGTTGGCTTCTAGTGTGGAGGTGGTTTCTAAATACATGGATTTCTAAGTTATGGCTCTTGGTCTTTCATAGGTTGTTTCTTGTGTGCTTGCTTAGAATGAGCTAATATTAGTATGTTGGTTGTGCTTGCAAGATCTTGTATTGGTTTCATGTTGATACTCATATGAGTAAAATATTTAGCAATATTTAGCAATATAAAAATAAAGAAATGTTTTAAGGTAAATAAATAAAAAAGTAAGAATGAGTAAACACCCCAAGTTAATGAGTTGAGACTATACCGATCTAGAATAAATGCACTAACATAAATATGGAATTCAAATAATAAATAATAAGACTTCGTAAAAATCAAGATGATGGAATATATGCAATACAAGATGTATGGAATGATTATATATATCTCTAGTTCACTTTTACAACTTGGACCTAAACTTAGTGCACATAGTTGACCTTGGTGTGTAGGTCTAAACTTCATTGATTTGAACCTTGTGATATGCCCATCTCAATGTCTATGACTTTAATAGATAACTAGCAATGTCAAAACCCTTGGATTTTTAATGTCTTTTGGCAAATGATCTAGAACGGAAAAGCTTTAATGCATAGACCTAGATATTGATGCAATTTGTAATATTTCTTGAATGATGATGCAAACATTAATGAAAGTTTAGATGGCAGGTGTGATAGATTTGAAATAAAATAGGGTCAATTCTTAAATAAAATTTTAAAGGCTGCAAATAATTTTTTTTTGCAACAATTTTCACCATTATAAAAATATATACACAACTATCATTTTAAACCTTTTTTTAGCATAAATTAATAATAACTTCTCATTTAACAATATTTAATAAAATAAAATTAAACTTTAAAATTATGCATTTATACAACTTCTATTTGAATTTTTTACCACATAAATTAATAATTGTGTCATTTATTTATTTATTGATTATCGTTTACAATTATTTTTTGCTCATACAAGCATCAACATGAGATCAACACAAGCTTTTGCTAACACAACCATGAGACTAATAATAACTCCTTTTGAACAACCACACTAGAAATCACCCATGGAAGACCAAGAGTCATTCAATTTTATTTAAAAATAATATTAAAGAATTTAAAAGCTAAAAATTGTGCATTTATAAATCTGTTAAAACTCGATCACAAAAAATTAATGATAGATTTATGAAATTCAATAAAAGAAACATAGAATTGAAACTTTTATGTATTCCTCTATATATAATAATATATAAAATCTACAAATTATTTAATCTACACTTACCTAGAGTTTGTAGAAATCAAATTGCTGTCAATTAAATGCTCGTAACCATCAATAATGCGGGCTTAAAACATTGGAAACCATAGAATAAATAACATATACAATGAATAACACCCAAATCCAAAAGATCCCCATATGCTGATCCAATTTCAATATTTCCTCTCTGGGTCTGCAATCAACAGCAACAATTTCTTGTCCTTGACATGAATTTGCATTTGAGCCATCTTGCCTTCCATCTGAAGCATTTAAATGTATTTGTTGGGCTGGTATTTCTGCAGGAAGTTCATGATGGACTTCTTCTTCAAATGGTGGCCCATTTCTTTGAAAAATGCTTGATAAACGGCCATATATTCTTTGGATTAATAATGTAAATCTTCTTGCTAAGCAACCACATAGCCTACAAACTCGTCGTATAAGAGTTTTGCATGGGCATTCACGACGTTCACCTGAGTTTCCTTCCTGCTGTCTCATGTTGGATTTGCAATATTAATGGAGATTTTGCAGCAGCAGGAGAATGGGTTTCAAGAGAAAAGCACAATGGTTTCCCAGTTATTTAAAGCTGGGGCAAAAGAAAACGTTATGTGACTCTTAATCTTCTCTCCATTGGCTTGAACATGTGATGTTTCATGTAATTCACACGACGCTAATAAAGTGGAGACGGTTTTGAGATTGCTAAGAATTTAAAACGTTTAAAGGATTAATTATTAGAATAAAAAATGTAAGTTCATCCTGTTGAATTTTAAATTGAATATTACATGGTAGGGAAAGGAAGTTTTGAAAGAGTTTTTGTGGGAAAGAGATTTAAAGGAATATTTAAGATGGCATAGTTAGGAATTTGAGTTCTTCTAGGGTATCAACTAGTGCTACTACTTAGCAATAGCAGTGGATAACATTCAGAGGTCTTTATTGGAGTTGTTGGATTGATTGTTGTACTTTTGGGAGTTGATTTTGTGGACTAATTTTTATTTTGGATCTAGGTGAGGACACTGATTTGGAAGTTCACTACGAGTTTTGGGGTTCAAATAAATTCATCACCAACAATTCACTGCTGTGACATATTCATCACGTATACAATTCACCACCATCAATTCATCACTGTAGTATATTCACCGTGTATACCTTTTTTATGCGTTCAACAAAATCTTTGTACTTTTTGTTTTTTGGGTGCTCTTGGCCACTTAAATATTGAAAAATGCATACATGGTGAATATACCACTAGAGGTGAATTGTATATGCGATGAATATGTCACGGCAATGAATTGCTGGCAGTGAATTGTTAGTGGTGAATTGCTGGTGATGAATTTTCCTACAGCCACGAGTTTTGATATAACAACAAATTTACATGAGCCTCAACTCAAATTAAATTCTTCAGAATTACATTGGAATGAGAGCGTTGGACTAACTGCTGCACCTCTAAAAATTGATCATATGAACTAAGAACTAATCACCACTCTAGATCTATGTAAAGATGCTGATTTGAAAGTTATATTAACACCTACAAGTTTTAATATATCAATGAATCTACAAGAACCCTTTGGATATTTGACAATTTTGGAAATCTGGATATCTCTTTAAGGAGCATGAATGGATTGTTAATCTCCGCCATTCTTGCATACACCAATTTTATTATCTGTGTACAAACAAAATTTTGTTCAAAGAAAATATGTTTGGCAGAGGCATCATTCTGTGACTGCAGGCATAAACTCTAAATATTTTTAATCCAACCTTACATGTATGAAATTCAGTCTGCATGCACAAGCAAAAAGATTGTCCAGATCAGATTTGTATCATTGTGCTACTGCAGCACTTTCCAATGTTCTTTATTTTGTATTCCAGTTTGTATATTTCGCAATACAAACAATGCATTTATTTTTTTCTACATGAGCCCATGGATCTCAATGAGGACTATGATGGAGAACACTAAATTTGTACAACAAATAACAAACTTAGATAAAATGAAAACTCTCGTCTACAAACTTGAACAGAACTTGAAGAAGCTTACAGGTATGGTGATGAAACAAAATCAAATTATTAAGGTGGGAAAAATGCAAATCAGATTACTATGCAGGGCTAAAAAATCTCAAAACTGGAAATGACATTGGTAAAATTCAGTTAAGTGATTATTATTCAACCAACACAAATTATTGGGGCGGTGGGTCTAGCTCGATTGGCTAAAGCATCCTGTTGCACGCAAGAGGTCACAAGGACTAGTCTCCCCACTATCCCCGTGGTACCAGAGTACATGTTGCGCTAGTGCCATCGGCCACATGAAAAAAGTTTACCAGGCGCACTGCAATTTATAGGGGGACGGATACCCAACTATTCCTGCAGTCAAAAAAAAAAAAAAAAACAACACAAATTATTTCAGACATTATTGAAATCTCTAGGAAGAATGTCCAAACACTAAGGATCAAAAAGAGCTTGTGGCCAAACTTAGAGGATGTACCTACACGACAATTATGGGTGTTGGATTAAAATAACAAAATAATATTTTTTCTCATAAAGAAGGAATAGAATATTAAATATTTATTAGTTTTTGCATGTCTTTTAAAATATGAGTTTACATTTTTTTAATAATTTCAAAACCTCTATATTAGTGTCTTTTTTGCTGTCTATGACCATCTCTATGTCACAAATACCTTTAATCTTTCACATTTATTGTAAGTTTTTTTTGTTAGTTATTTTTATGGTCTCAAACACCTTCAACCCAATAGTTCATGCTAGTGTTGATGGTTTGACAACTCTGAACAATGACACCATTCAACAAGCGCCCTTAGAAAATTTGTTCCAAAGGTTTTTCATGAGGTAAGCACTTTGACTCTCCAACGGATGTGGTTTTATCTATCCTCGAATTTGATAATGCATGCAAGTGGTTATATAATTTCTTTGATAGGGTATATTGTTGGGAGAACTCCCCCAAAAAGCATGCTTCATGACTAGGTTAACAAGCATTTGGCCCTACATGGGGTCCAACTTGATGTTGCTTAGAACGTTACCAAAGGGTTCTTTCTTTTTCTCTTTGTTGAGGCCAACCATGCCGAGGCCATTCTTAAGCATGGGCCATGGTATGTACATGCGTCTTTGTTAGTCTTTCAGATGTGGATGTGTGACTTCACAATTTCAGATGAAAAAATGATTCATGTGCTAGTTTAGTTTGAGTTCCTTAGTTTATCCCTTCCCTATTGGAAATTTTAAACAACCATTGTTGCTTCCCTCAAGAAAGTCATATGTGTTGAGCCTGATAGGCTTTATCAATCTTGTCCACATAAGCATGTTTTTATTGAGATTGAATTGTTCAAGGATTTGAATGAATTTGTGGACATCTAGATTGGGCATCTTTGCCACACCCTGTGTGTGTTATACCTTAACTTGCCCAATACTTATTTCTAGTGCTAGTTTGTTGAGCCCTTTGGTGGTCCCCTAGGTCCAATCACCTCCTCAATCTAGTGAGGTTCCTTCCTCAAAACTTGAAGAAAATGGACCACACTTACAAACTATAAAAGCAAGAATGACAACTCTAATGACTCCTAGGCTAAATCCCGACCCACTTTAGGTCACCCAACTACTATGGTGCAACCAACAAAATTTTCAAACCCTTTTGAGAATCGGAAATAGGTTATCCCATCTAGTGATGAGCCTTCCTCTAGGCCAAGATTCTCTTGAATGCTACAATTGATATTTGTTCTATCTTCTCAACTATAAATTTATTCATTTTCCCCCCTCCTAAGTATGTGTGACATTCTTATAATCCACTTGGACAGTTGGAGGAGGGAAAGTATTGTTGGATATTGTGGTTGTGTTGTTGATATGTGGTTGTCATTGATGTCAACACTATTAGCATTAATTCATTAGAAGTTGTATATGTCGAAGATATTGAGAAAATTGTAATGAGATGAGTTGCAAGTTGTTAGTGGTGAAGTGAAGTTCAATATGTTGGTAAGTTTTGTACGTTGATGATCAGAGGTTGTGGACTAAAGGGTTTGTTGTTGAGTATCTAGTTTATCCACGACAAGTTTTAGAGATCCACGTGAAGATTTGATTGAGTTATGAAGATTTACATTTTGACAGTTTTTCTGTTGCTTCAGTTGGTGTTGCTGATTGAAGATGATGTTATTTCAGTTAGTTAAGTTGTTGCAGATGCTTCTCTGGTGATTCGTGATGTTTGTGGATGCTTCTAGATCAGGCTCTATCTTCTTTGCACGTCTGCATTGATCGTTGTGCTCATGGTTGGCGATTTTCTCTTGCGTGTTCATGTTTTTCTTGTTCTTGGCCAACATGGTGGTTGTAGCGCGTTGTGGATCTTCGAGGAGTAATTAATTGAAGTGTTTTCGCATTGGAGATGTTGATTTAGGTCTTCACTAAGCTGTGGCCAACCTTGGTTGATTTGCATTAATAATCTTTAGTATTTTGGGCAGACAGTTTATATTCATTTTATTATTTTGTTGAGGCCGACATGAAGGGATGAAATTTCTTGTTGTGGATATATAAGAGTGATTGTTTACTCGAATTGGTGTGTTTGAATGTATGCCAAAGTGTTCTTTTGTGTATGTGCGAATATTGATCTAAATCATTCGAAGGCAGAGCAAAGTGTGAAGAAGAGTGAAGAAGAGTAAAGAAGTGTTCATGCACTTAACCGAAACTGTGATCAGGCAATAGCATATGCTATTTTATCAGTTCAAATCCCTACGGATGTAATCTGATTCTTTTTGTAAGACAGTGTGTCTTCCATTGGGCGGTTAGCCCTATTGTAATTGAGTAGTGAGCTCTAGGTAGTGTGCCTGAATGCAAGTGCATTCCCCATATTTTCATTTCTTATACTTTTAACAGGTTATAATCTTGTGGACTAACCTCCACCGTGGTTTTTCCCCTAACAGGGTTTCCACATAAAAAATCTTGGTGTTATGTGTGTTGATGATTTATGCTTTCATGGTTAATAATTAGATTTGAGAACAAGGTTAATAAGTTGAATAAGTTTTAAATTTATGTGACAACTGATTCACCCCTCCTCTTAGTTGTCCACCCTTGTGTTGCCAACAATTAGTATTAAAGCAGGTTTCTTGGAAGAAGTTTAACAACTTGAGGTGATTTGGAATGGCGACTTACAAGAAGGATAGTCCAAGATTTGATGGAACAAATTATTCTCTATGGAAGACTCGAATGGAGTGTCATTTGAGATGCATTGGTCAACCCTTCTGGAACATTACATGTAATAGGCATGTTATTCCTCAGAATGGTCCTACTACTACTTCTGAGATTAGAGATGTTGAGTATAATATCTGGGCTAAGGAAGCTTTGTTGAGTGCTTTGACTGATTCTGAGATGACAAATGTTATGGATCTGAAAACTGCATATGAGATATGGAAAAAGTTGGAAACCTTGTATGAAGGTGATGCTAATGTGAAGATTG
>VDFB02000003.1:41759985-41915169 GCA_007258455.2 Sequoia sempervirens
TTTAACAAACATTTATGATATTAATTTATTCCTCACATTTCCAACCTTTTACATATGTCAACACTAAACCACAGACTGATTACATAATAATTAAACATACATTCATCTTCATAATTGAATGAAACAAAACACAACAATAAAAAATAGAAATAAATAATTAAAAAACAAAAAAGTATTCGGTGGGTAAACCCGCGGCGGCAGTCGTTAAAGATCGAGCACGTTCCTTCATTCAAATTCTATAAAAATGTTATTCAAACCGAGACCTCCGCGTTTCCGTTATATCCTCTGAAGCAAATCTTTTATTTATTCTATTTTGTGCCTACAGTTAACCGGTGCGCAACTTTCCTGCCTAGGGTTTTATTCTCCCGATTTCTGTGTATAGGGTTTCATTTCTCACAATTTTGCTGGAGCTATGCAGGTTTTTAACCCAGGGTTTGGTCCTAACAATTTTGTTCTAGCATTGTAAATTTTAGCCAGGATTTGTTTTAGCAATTTTGCCGGAACGTTGTAAAGTTTAGCTAGGTTTTTTTTATTTCCACGAAAAATTCCTTTTGTGCTGGAGAATATTTTTTAAAAGGTAGGGTTTTATTGTCATTTTGGCATGAGATTTGAGCCATCAGAGGTTCAGCTTGTGACGGCTGAATCGAGAGTAGGTGACAGTAAGGGGGTTTTAATGGAGGCAGACTCACCGTCGTATAACAGCAGCGGCGCCAACGGCCCGGCGAATTTCGCCTTCGCGTTTAATGACAGCAATTTTTCGGACCGGATTCTGAGGATCGAGATCATGGCGGGGTCGGCGGAAAGCAAGTCGGAAGGGGAGGGGTGTGACAGTATTGCCGATTGGGCAAAAAACAGGAAGCGCAGACGGGAAGGTGTCAATAAAGAAGCTGGTATATTAAAGAATCTTGATTTGTGTATTTTGTTTTTGGTAAATTCGTTAAGTCAACCGTAATTTTGATCTATTTGAACGTTTGGTTTCGATATTTGCGCAATGCTTGAACTATCATGTCGGTTTTTTATTACTTATATGCATATTTTGAGTGATATAAACCTTTCGTTTTGACGGTTGTACCAGGCTTTTTTTAATTTGAAATAGTAAATTTATGAATTCAAGCGTAATTTTATCTATTTGAAATTCTTGTTTTGATATTTGTGTGAAGTTTGCGTTTTCGTATTGTTTTTAGGGTAAATTCATCTATTCAAGCGCAATTTTAATTTATTTTAAAGTCCCATTCCATTTTATTGCGCAAAATCTTGAATGCCTGTGTTATTTTATGGCAAATTCATGAATTCAAGGATAATATTGCCTTATATGAAAGGCTAGTTTTAACATTTGTGCAAAGGTTGAATTTTCCTTTTGTTTTAGCGTAAATACATGAGTTGAAATATAATTATGATCTATTTGAAATATTCTTTTTATATTTGTATGAACCACGAAATTTCATGTGTTTTTTGGGAAAATTCATGAATTCAAAAACATGATGTATGTTTCAATATTTCTGCGGGGCTGGACTTTTCGTGTTGTTTTAGGGTAGATTCATGAATTGAAGCGTAATTTTGGTCCATCTGAATTTTTTTGTTTCAATATTTGTGCTAGTCTTGAAATTTCATATTGTTTTAGGGTAGTCATGAATGCCAGCTTAATTTTGGTCTGTTTTTTTGTTTCAATAATTGTTTGAAGCTTGGCATTTCATGTTATATAAATGCAAATTTAGGAATTTAAGCATAATTTTAGTCTACTTGTTCTGATGTTTATGCCTGGCATGGAATTTCATTCTGTTTGGGTTCAATTCTTCAATTGGTTTTGACAGAAAATTTCACCTTGTCGAGGTTGAGTTTTTTAAGCTATGTCTTAATTGTTATGAGAGATCTGAAGGTTTTTTTTTGTTTATGAGAATTTCAAAATTTTGGATATCAATTTAGTTTTTATAAAAATTCGTATGAGACTTGATATTTTATTTTGACTAGGGTAATTATTCAATTGATGTTTTGATTTCTATGCGAGATTTGAAATTTTGTGTCATATATGTTAATTAGGAACGTCAATGTGTTTTTTCCAGGGACATAATATTTCACTTTGTTTTAGTGAGACCTGAATTTTTATGATGTTAATTATAAGTTCTTCTATTTAAATTTTAATATTTATTGGAGAACCAAGATTTCATGTAGTTTAGTGCAAATTATTCTATTTATCTCTCAATGTTAATGTGAGATGTTTTGAAGGGTAAACTCTCTAATATATTGAAATGAAGAGCTTGTGGAAAAAACTATGTAATTTGTTTTGATTAACATTTTGAATTTCACTCCTTTATCCATCGTTAGATAAGAACAAATGCTACAAAGAATTGGAGGATTAGCTTATTAAAAGGTGCATACAATGCGAAGGAAGACATGGAAATCTAAGGTGAATGTTAAGGAAAATTTTAAGTTATTTAATTAAATATTAATTTTTTTTGGGTGCTGAACCATGAAGTTTTAGGACAGCCAGGAGGACAAAAAGGTTAAGAATGTATGACAATAGGGTTGAAGCACTAGAGATATGAAAAGAGAAACATCTAAATAATATTCAAATAGAGAATAACAACATAGTGAAGAGATGATTTAAGATGAAATTAAAAATGCAGGAAAATTAAATAAAGCTGGAAATTAATCTAGCAGGTATAATGAGAGAATTAGGTGTGCAATGATTAAGAAGCATGCATGAAAATTGAGGGTGTGTTTATGCATGGATCAAAAACTTGGACTTAGCAAAATGTTGGTAAGTCTAAAATTTGACTCGATGTTGAGACTTGACAAAATCCTGCAAAATTTTAGAGAACTCATGAGTAGATTTTCTCTCATTTATAATGTCATGATTATAAATTACAAAACCATATAAATATTTTTCTAATTTAATCATTGACTAACCCTTCTAAGTGGCTATGTCAGTGCCCTCAAATTGAATGATAATGATTCTTGTTGAGGAACACTATCATCCTTAGGCATATCATGATCATCCAAGGAAATCCCTATTAACACTTTTGTCTCTGCTTGTGCTGCTTAATTTGTTTCCCATTCAGTTGCTTCCTTCTCAAAAACTACAATCTCATTACATAAAATAAGGTCTACACATCCATGGCAGTCCAATCTAAATGTGGGTTGATGTCATCGAGGTCAATTGCTTCATGTGTTTCTGTCACTTTCTTGTCTATCCACCTTTTTGGTATGTGGATGCAGATTGTACTATGCAAAAACAAGGTCATTTAGATGCTTTTGAGTTAACTTCTTGTGCTTCTATGTGTGAATGGTCTCTAATGTTCCAATTGTGCTCACACTTACAAGCATTATAAGGCTAATGCAAAATGTGGGTGGCAAGGGTTTGAAGATTTGGCATCTTTGCAGCATAACCTACCCACCACGCATTTGCAAGGACAACATAGATAACTTTGTTACACCAAAATTAAATGTGTAAATTATTATTAACTATGTTGCTTATTCGTTGAACCCAAAGTGGTTTGTGTAGAGGCATGGTAGAGTTCTCCCCAACAATGACACGGAGGTGAAGAAAGCCTTTCATGAATATCTCATAGATTTAAAATTAGTGGACCAAATTTGTTGAACTTAGGGCCACTTGGCAAAGCTAGATAGTGAGACTTTGGCACTTGTGAGCCCATTTAGTTGGTTGTAATTGTATGGGCCCCCATCACCAGTAAGCATTATTGACGTTTGATCTGCTATCATGGGTTTGTTATTCCTCTATTGTTGAGTGGAACTAGTCTACATACAACTTCAGCCATTCTGCCAATAGGATTAGGCTTACCTTTAGGATAGCAGAGAAGCTTGTGGCTGTACATAGTGCCCTGTGTCTCATGGATCACAAAATGTTTGAGTACAAGGAGATCCAGCAGCATGGTGGGATGTAGATCTAGAGTAGCCAATGCAGATTGATGAGGAGCAAGCTACACATATAGGGTTGGTCGGTGCTACTTGTAGGAGTTAGACGCGTCTATAGTTCTAGTGATGAGGAGTATGCCACATCTGTATTAGACAATAAGTTTGATTAGCATTGGCCCATTGTACTTTGTATTGCAGACTTCATGAAATTGAATAATATATAATATGTATATTCAGAATTTTGGATCAATTATCAATTTTTTCACACAAATGAGAATTTCAATTTTCTTTTACTATTTTTTGTAATTAATTTTTCAAAAATTTATCATTATATACTATTTTAACTGCTATCCCCCTTCAGTCCCTGCCATCCTTGAAAATCTTCCCATTGTCTCGGATAGTCTGTGAAAAAACTGTGTTCTTTTGAGATAATCTTTGGAAGACACTTTTTCTATGTTTTATTGCATTTTTGGGATGAAGATGACAAGGGACAGCAGGCAACAGGATGGGTTTCAACTTTCAAGGATGGCAGTTCATGTGGCCTGTTTTTGGGGACAATAGTATGTATATGACATGAAGATTCAAGATTAGGCTTTCACATAATGCATCAAATTCAAGATTCACTGTTCAACGTTCTGATTCAAGTATAGCAGTAATAAAAAAAATCGTTTATTCTTTTAATAGTTACCAAAGTGGGCCAAAGTTGGTTCAAATCCTAGTGGATCTGGGTTTTTGGAGTTCCTGGATTTGTCTATTTCTATAGAAGTTTTACCTTTTTAATTTTTGAAAATTTCAGATTTCCAATTATTTTGACCTCTTCAATGAATTTGAAAATTTCAAACCTGGTAACTATGGTTATTATTTTGATTAAAGAGTCTAAAGTTATGAGATGACAAACTGTACAACAATTGGCATAATAATAAGATTGTTGATATACTAATACAATTATACAACTTTAAACAACTAGACCTCCTACACAACTATGCCTCCTCTTCTTTCCTTCTTCACAGTTGCAAGTGCAAAATGCAAATTGATTGTGGTAATTGTGAGTTGCAAATGGATGGGTGGATTAGATATAGGGCTAGCGTAGTGTTTGATAAGGGGAACTTACGGGCTTCCCTATACTCTTCTCTTAAATGCATAAAAGGGGGATGTGTGGATGTCCATGAGGGCTTCATAAAGAGGCATTTCTGGGGATGTGTCTGCAAAATCCATGAGGCAGGGGTGGCCAGGAGACATTGCTTGCTGTTCTTGTGTCTTGGGAGCTGCAGGGGATGGGGATCTGGGTATTTGTGGCGATGCCTCCCAATTTAATCCTGTAATTTTTTAGTCTGATTTCCATTACTTTGGGTGACTATATTACCAAATGTATTGAAAGTAGGGGAGCAGAAAGCATCAACAAACTGACTTCTGTTTGAGTTTTTTGAAGCAAAAAATATGAAACTCCATTCTTTCAAGATTGGTCTCTTCCTCCTAGATTTTTCTACCACATAGGACCACATGTTGTCCCCCTATATGTCGAACACTTATGGAATACCTGCTTGGAAGCCATTCTGACTATGGGCTTTTTCAGCTCCCAGAGATAGCAGCTCTGACCTCTTCTATTGGAGCTGATCGTACAGAAAAGCCATTTTCACATTCTAAGGAAAACTTTGAAATTTCAATGTAGTTTGCTCTAGGTTTCTTCATCAAATCCTCTTTTTGCATAAACTTTTATCATTATGCATGAAAAGTTATCTGAGAGTAGATATTTTATTATCAGTACAATATCTTTTCCCATCGATTACTGTTTATGATTGGAAAAAAATTGTGTTTCTGTATTCTTTTTGTAACCACACAACTCTTCAATTCTCTTTTCAATGAATTCTGTTTATCTTAAAAATTTGTTGTGACTCGGTAATCATGGTTTTGTCTCTGTACTTTCTTGATCCAAGCCATTGTTTTTTATCATTTCATAGACCTTTTTCAGACAATGGAAGAGATTCCCAAATTGCTCTTTATTTGACCTTTCTACTTCCGTAACATCTTTTAACTTTTTGCTCAGTATAGAAATTTGGAATCCTTTTGCATTGGGAACACTGCAAGGATTTTTTTAGAGAAAACCAGAGATTAGTAGCTGGCAGAGTGGTACTAATAATAGTAATTTTTTGAGTGGGTTGCTCGTAACTGGTAGATATAAGATAGCAAGGTCACCATGGTTCTCATTGGGAGGACCACAATGGTAGCATAAGCCTTGCCCTTTACCAAGAATCACATGCCTTGATATCTTTGTAAATTGCAATATTGGGATTTCTAAACCTTGTGGCTCTCGTCTAGTTAATTTTAGAGGGGTGTCATGAGTAATGGCAATTAGACTGATGTAACCAATATTGAAGAGGAAGCCTCTATGATTATTAAGATTGATCCAACCATTTGTGTTTCCTCGTGTGTAGGTTTAATAACTTTGATGTTGTAGTGTCCTACTATAAACTTAGGATTATAATAACCTTCAGTCTCCATTAAATGTTTTTATGAATTTAATACAGAATATGTTGAATACTTATTTTATTTTTTTATTCTAAATAATACTTATGGAATGATTTTGGAAAACATACTGGTTGAGCTCCCTAATCTCCTTACCATGTTGGTTAAGGAGCCTTGATTTTGGCTTGGCCAAAATCATTGGTTTGCTATCACTCATTTCTCTCCCTTCTCCATTGGGAGAGTACCTAAGGGTCCTCAATTTTTGATTATCCCTTCTCAACTTAAGCTTTTCAATCATCTTGCATCACAACATTTGTGAGTCCCTCTAAGTAGACATAGAAGTTTAGTTCCATAGCTCTTTGATGCTGTTTTATCATTGTAGTGATTGCTTGAAATGTTGAGACTTTGTTGGCCAAGTGATTTGCCACCCAAATATGGTCATGGGGGTAATGAAAATTCTTGAAATGATAAACGTGTCATGCAGAGTCCTTAAGCTCCATAACTAAATTCTTTAATCTTCAAGTATCCTTAACATTAATACCTTTCATTTTAAGGTAAATGGTAGGAATTTGGAGTCCATATTGATCCGCATTGAGTCAAAATTCATCTCTTCTTCAACCTTAGATCATGTCATATTCCATTTGTCTCAGATTGTATCCCAAGTCTTTCAAGTACCATATGGGATTTCCCACAATCGTCTTGACTCTTGTATAATTCCTCCAGCTCCTGCCTAGTACACATTATACTTTGAGTCTAAATTTACCCACCTGAGTTTTGGAGGCATACCATTTTCTTCTTAATTAACCCTCTACCCCACCCTCATTTCTATTGGTGGAGAATTATTGTGGTTTTTTAATGTTCTAATTGGTGGATCCAAATTATAGACTTGAATTTTGGACATAGGCTATTACACATGCACATGATATTTGTTTGATGGAGTCAATGCAACTATTTGTATATTTATCCTTTCTTTTAAATTCCCATCCAAATAACTTGTGTTCAACTAGATCTGTTTAACTAAATAAAGGAGTGGTGTGAAACACTTAAGAGATGATCATGTCACTTGTAAATTGTTGACATTAGTATTTATTTGATATATTTTATTTGTATAAGTGTTGAAGAGAGAGAAATAAGTAAATTATATTAATGTTGACAGATTATTGGGACACAAGAGTACAACAGTTTACAATAGAAAGTTCTAGGAAGAGAAACCTAGTAAAGCCCCACAAAGGGGAAGAACAAAAGCAAAGAAATACAAAAGAAAATTAAATACACAGCTTGGGTCTATGTCATTTCCATTCTAATCTGGGAATTTGGATCAAGATATAAATTCCTTAGAGTTAGAGATATTGGTTTTTATGTATGTCATTTTTCATATATGTATATAGGGGTGACAAAAACAAATATGTTGGAAAAAAGTTATGATGTAATTTTTTTTAATGTTGTTTCCTATTCAAGTAAGGGCTTTTAGTAAATAGAAAAAGTGAAAAGATTGTATCATTTATCAGGCATTTTCTATGATGAACAGATTAAGCATCTGTTTCATTTGGTGAAATTTGGAAATGCTGGAAGTAATGTATTTCAGATGTCAATTAGGTGTTTTGATAGCCTTATTACTATTTTATCATTTTGTCGATTTTAAAATAAATTATGAAATGGCAGAAATTCTAGAGGGTTGTGAGGAGCACATCATGTTCAACAACCAACCGGATACAGATGATGCAGGAGCTTATGATAATCCTGATGAAGAAGCTGTAGCAATGATTGAAGAATCCCCTACTGCTGTTGGAATGCTTTCAAGTCCTGCGGGTATGTACTTGAAGAATTTTTTACTTTTGCACTGTTTTTAAGACTTATGGCATGTTTTTTTACTGCAGTTTTTTAATTTTATTTTATAGTTTCAGAGTGGACTTAACTAGTTTTCTGGTGTATCTATGTGGGTGCATTGCTTGTAAATTTGTTAAAAAATTCCTAAAATTAATCATAATTAGTTTTTGTTAAGAATGTAGTGTTTTTTCGGTGCATTGTTTTGTACTATCACTTTTTTGGGAATCATGTACATTTTAATATTGAATCTATCTTCATCACCCAGCTTTCATGAGTAGGTTTTTACAAAATCTGTATCTAATATGCTGAAATAGGGCATGTTGCACTCATTGCATCTGGGTGATGTTCTGTTTGCTGAAGCACAGAGATCATTCATCCTATTACCCTTCTGGCACAGACACACTTAACTATTAACTTTTCTCCACAACGAAACCCCTTGAGATTGATAACCCTTTTGTAAAACTCTCAGCATGTATTGTGCCTCATGAACTATTTTCTGGGGAGCTCCCTGGCTCATACCCTTTTAAGCATATAGTGTTTCTGCAGTGCATCATTATTCAATTTCATTTTTTGGGAAATATCTGTGTTAGTATTGTGTCAACAATTTTCTTTATCTGTAATTCCGTGTTAGTTTTATAGTTTTATGGTGATATGAGTTCAATTGTTTTGTCTTTCCTGGTGTTTTCAAGATATTGCTGTCCTTCACCTGTTTTATTCTTCAATTCTGTATTTAATATGCCAACTTTATCAAAAGCATCTAATTTACTTTTTCATTGTCATTTTGATCTTTAATACTAATTTCTCAAGTTTCTATTTATTGCAAATTATTTGCAATTTTTTATTGATGTTCCTTCTTAAATTATATGTTGTGGTTTATTGCATATTTGTTACTGGGATAATATAAGAATAAAACAGCAGAGTCCAAATACAGATACAAGAAAATGTATATTGGAAACCTTGGTGCAAGGAAAACTATTGGAAGTGTCAATTGATTACTTCTCTTCCTTCCTTCAACTTGGGGAATTACAAAGAGCACAAGTTGGAGTGTGCTTAAAACAAATCATTATTGTGACGATTATTTTGACCTCACGACTTCTTTAACATACAAACAACTAAATTCATTTGCTATGTCTTTCATTCCTGCATTAGAATGGGCTATGGTTTTGCTCTTAAACAAGTGCTGAAAGTGTCCCTTCATGCACTTGAGGACATCTCCCAACCATCTATAATTGGAAAAGATAGAATATTGGTTAATTCAGGCAAAACTGCCAGTTTAGGACAAAATTTCTATTGCAACTAGAACAATCACCACTGTTGTGGTAGATTGAAATATCATTATAAGAACTTTAATTTTAGGTAGGATTAAAATTTAGAGATAACAAAGTTGGTGACTCTGTACTAAAAATTTGAAAAGATAATATTCCAAGATCAACTGCTAAAACTATGCAATAAAATTAGAAGTTACCATAAAATCCATTGCATGAAAATGTTTGAGACACATGATTTGTGAAGTCAGGAAATTGGCGTGATGGAAGAAATCTCTATGTGATATTAAAAGTCGGCACAAAGCAAATACAAAATTTTCACAATAAACATGAGTCTCTTTCAAGAGAGAATAAGATAAGAAAAAATCCCTAGAAGCACTGGAAGAAGCATTTCAGAGAAACTCCTGAAGCTTCTTTAGGAAGAGACCAATGGATTCTTTAGATAGAGTGGAGAGTCCAAAAGCTGTTACAACATGACCCCCATTATTGCCTTAATCAATCGTCAAACTGTGTGACTAGTGTTCCTATATTTGATTTAGTGAGGGGAACATGGGTGCAAAGTGGCAAAAGGAGTTATATTTGAAAATTAACACCAACATTTCCCATAATGAGTAATTTTCCTAATTGTACAAAATAGCTGGAGGAAGAATTTCCCAAATTTTATGGATTAGATTTCATATGGGATACACAACTTTAGGATATCTAATACCCAAATAAAGATTAATTTCCAACAAAAGTTCCTTAAGAAATTATGTGTGTGTAATGTCCCCTGTTGAGGGAGTACCTGATTTTTGCCCAAAATTAACAAATCCAATAATACAATTTATTTACAGGAGTATTCTTTCACTAAATTACACAATAGTAATTGAATTTAGGAAAATAACCATCAAACAAAATGATAATGTAACATGCACACTATAGCCAACCATATTAGGAACTTGACGGTAAAAGCACAATGGGGCTCAGGGAGACTGTCCACAACTAAGCCCAAGAGCGCTGAACAACCAACAAAGTCAATCTGACCCCTTGGCCCACCAGCAATCCAACTCAATGGGTCGTCTACTTAATTGAGGGAACCTATACTCCTGCACCTCCCTATTATGTTTCCTTGCCAATTCCTAATATGATTGCTTTATGAAAAGCAAATGAATAATTACTACTCCTAAGATTCTTGATGAATTAGCAAGTTAATTAAATAAATAAATATGTTCTTTACTAAATTCACAAACTAATAAATATTGGATTCAAATATGTGGTATATCAACTACTGCATAAATATAAAGTTTGTTGTATCTTACTGCCTTATAATTCAAATTATCACTGCTTTATAATTCTAATTTCTTACTGCCTTCTTATCCAGATCAGATTTCTAATTGATTTCCCTTTCCTTCATGCCTCTTTCATTTGAAATGTTTCTCCTTTTATATCTTGTGGTGGGGAAGACTTACATCCTTTCAACAGCATCTTTTGCTTGGTGAGGGGCACACCCCTCCACATCCCATCATTGCCTTAAAGCCTTTTTAACAATTATTAATCATGTCCCTTTTTAGAATTGCCGCCCATATCAGATGTTAATTGAATAGTTTGTGTTTGCCAACAATCCTCTTTTATTAATTTCCATTGATGCCACCTTAATATTTCTGTAGTCAGCAATTAATTAATTTTGGGCAGGCTGCGATTAATATTTGGTCAGCGATTCATATTCCTTTGTCAGCAATTTATGGTGTCATCTCATTGGTCAGCGATTCATAGGGGGAGCATGACAGTGTGGTTGTAAAATTGCTCAGTTTGTTGCTTTTTACATTTTTTAAAAGCAATCCAATTAGAAATGTCAATTGTTCATTGATGGACATAGCATGAGTAGTTAATAGAAATAATCTCTTTTGTTATCACTCAACTTTAGTTGCAATTATTACTAATTGTATGTTGCAAATTGAATGAATACATGAGGATTGTATGGATTACATGCTTGAAAGGAAAACTTGAGGGAGTGGATAACATTGATTTGAGAACATGAGCTCACGCTATATATAGTTCAAAAGGAAGATGAGCTTTATACTGACTCTATAAATCTTGAATTGTAACTTATTGCCATTTCAATACCATTAAGTGGCCTCTACTAAGTTAGAAAAATTGCTTGAAGGCCATCTGATTTATGGTATATTGATTTGTATCAAGACAGATTCTAGCAGGTCTCTAACCAATAGGTTTAGTTTATTTTCAATTTTGTTATGTGGATCCATCATGGCCATGTATTATTTTTCTATTTAATTTATAAAGAAAACGTATGAAAAGCAAGATCCAAAAAAGAGGATTCACTTTGGGTTCACAAAATTATATACTACTGAATCAGATTTACCCTTAGGCTTCTAATCTTGCAAATACATTAACATGAACAAATGAAAGGAGAGTAGCATTGACAATGAGAGAAATAAGAACACAACTTGTTTGTTAAGATATCCTGAAATCAAGACAAAGCTAAAATGGTTTTCTTTGTGTCCAGTGATAACTTTAATAAATCCCCCATAAAAAAGGATATAAAATCTTGTTGAATCTTTCATTTTTTAGGAAAAAAATATTAATGTCTACTGGTGAATCTTTCCTTTTTTGAAAAAAATATTAATCTTACTGGTGAACTTTTTAAAATCACTACAAATTTGTAGAAAACCTTGGCGAATCTTGACAAAAAATAGGTAGATACATTAATTACCGTGGCAAATCCTTCCTTTAAAAAAATTTAAGTTCCTATGGAAAATTGAGGGCCTCAAGGTTGTAGTGATTGACTAGTTTTAAGGTTGTAGTGCTTATGTCTATAATTCCTTAATTCCTCATTATTTTAAAGCAAACATTGAATATTTAAAATTGGTCCTAAATTATTTTTCACCACCGTTGATTTTATTTATAATGTAACAATTTAGGTTTTTTTTAGGCCCCATGGGCATTGGATCTCTATGAGCATATTTTTTCCCACAAAATTTAACTCCAACCGTTAGATTATAAATCTTCGACGAACCAAATACAATTTCGAGCTTGACGGGCATCGGAGCTTTGTGGGTACATTTTAACCCATGGAATACAACCCCAACCATTTTAAATAAAATCAATTCTAGTGATTGAAAATTGGCTTTATGGTAAATCTTCGACGAACCAAATACAATTTTGAGCTTGATGGGCATCGGAGCTCTGTGGGTACATTTTAACCCATGGAATACAACCCCAACCATTTTAAATAAAATCAATTCTAGTGATTGAAAATTGGCTTTATGGCCCTAAAGCAGTGTTGTTGGGAGACGTGTCCCCTGCCCCTTGAGATGCGTCTCAGAGGCTGGTATGCGTCTCCGATATTAGAGATGTCCCAAAAACTCCTCTAGCAGCATGGAGACTTGACGTGCCATCTCCCGAGTCTCTTGACGTCTCCTAGCGGAAATTTTGGCGTCTCCCGTGAATTTTTTTATAATGCCATGATATTTTCTATAAATTATTAATTTATTGATTTTTATTTATTTTAAAAAAAGATGGCGTCTCCAAGTACCCCTGTCTCCTATTTTCAAAAAAAGTCGTATCGGTACTGGTACCGGTCTCCCGCACTTGGAAACTATGCCCTAAAGTAATCAATAATTATATAATATTATTGAGGAATTAATTATATTTTGTATTGTAACTTATAAAATTTAGGCGAATTTGATCTAATTAGGTATTGAATATTGTGGCAAATTTTTGAGCTTAACATTTTAATAAAATAAATGTTCTTGCGATTTAACTAGGATGAAAATTAAATTTTATAAAAATGTGGCAATTCATGTCACCTTACAAATTGTACTATTAGCCAAAATTTGAATCTCCAATTTCAACTATTAGCCAATTGACGAATATTAGCCACTAAAAATATCACTGTTTGCATCACTTAGACACCTACACAAAGAAAGAGAGAGTGTTGCCTTGATGTGTCAATCTCCACCTAGATGATTAGAAGACCAGGATCCCAGGAGGCTGCATTATGATCAAATGTGTGATACATGAAAGCATAGAGCTGTTATGAACGGTGGCTTCCAAAAAATGTATAAGAAACTAATATGCAGAAGGATCAAGGACTTAAAAAAGTGTATAAGAAAACTACTATGCAAGAAAGGATCAAGGACCTCAAAAAGTGTATAAGAAACTACTATGCAAGAAGGATCAAGGACCTTTCATGCATTTTCAAAGAGACATCCTTCAAAAGATCATGGCCATAATGTGAAACAAATGTAAATAAATGATAGTTCATATATGAATACTTGATTTTGAATGGCACCTAGGGCTTGCTTAAATACTGCTCTCTACACTAATATGGACACAGTTGGCTGCAGTTGATTCTGCCCTCATTTACAAGTTCAATTGCGGTTGGCTTTGTAGTTGTTAGTTAAGGAATGCAGAAGAAGGGGAGAGTGGTGTGTGAATAGCTGAGTGATTTTATAAGTGTAGGTGTAAGGAGAATGTTCAATGTGAGGGATAAGGAAGGGTAGAGCGATTTCTAAGAAGAAATTGACAAGCTGAGGGAAACAAGTAAGTGATCTCAATAAAATATGCTGTATACATTTGCCCCTTAAAGTGTTCAGCTTGCCGCATGTAGCAAGCAATGATGCCTTGAAAAAGAAATGAGAAAGAAAATGTTGAAAGGGAATGAGTGAAAAGGAATTGGTTGAAAGCAAATGTAACTGCAAAGATGAAGTGAATTTTAAAGGAAATACTGAAATGGAATGCTGAAATGAGAAGCGCATACTTGTATACTTTCTGTTTTGTTGGTGGAGAGGAAGAAGGAATGAGAATGTGATGATGGGGGATGTCCTAGAAATGCAGAGAAACAACAAAGGTGGTACAAACTAGAATGGATATATGGTAAGTTAGAGTGATGCAATGCAAGACTATATGCCCCCTGGTGTGACTGCAGGTGCGTGCACAAGTGTTATGTCCCTGAGTAAATGAATGCACAAGAAAGGGATGCAAAAATGATTCTATATGCCTCCAAGTGTATGTCTGTGCTATGAAATGCATGGAAGGAAGTTTTTTGTGAAAGAGATAATGGGGATAGATGGTGAATGGTGAGTGAACAAATGCTAAAAGACATATATAGTGTAGAAGAAATGAGAATGAAAGTGGATAAATACAAGGCTTACTTTTAGAAAAAGCTTGAGATGTATCATGTATGTGAAGATGGAAAATGCAGAAATTGCAATGTAAAGACTAACAAAATGTAGAGGCTGTGTACTTGAGCGTGTGATAGAATGTACTGTGCCCTATAGACAGAGTGTTGAAGGAAGAACTCAGAATGTAGAAATAATGTAGAGTGTTCAAATGGGGTTGTTTCTGTCATGACTGCAATTGGTTTTGTAATGATGGAATAGATGAGATCAAGAGGATCCAAATGTTATTGTATGAGATGCTTTGATAACTTGAAGACCAGTGGTCTACAAAGCAATAATATCAATATTGATGTGTAGAAAGATATTTGAGTGACATTATGGAAGAAAGCAATATGCCGTGATGTAGCCTGAAGACCAGGGGTATGTAAAGGAATAATGCCAAGACTGACATCCCAAAAGATACACAATGAGTGATAACTATTATGATGTAAGTGAAGAACTAAAACAAACGGGAGATAAACATGGAAGTGAGCTGCTATGAGCATGATGCGGAAGGAGAAGATGTAGAAAGATTGCAAGGAGATAGAAATATCCGACTTGATACAGTTATGGCACTTAAGGCATGCTGTGATGTAGAAGATCATGTGGGTGATAGGATATTTAAGCAAGATGGGTCTCAAGAAGATCCTGATGCATAAGGAATGAGGTAAAGGGAGTCATAGTGTAAGGTACTTCTCACTTTTCTCCTTGCTTTTTCGCGCACATTTTGGTGTCCACTCCTGTAGTCATGTTTTAGGACACATTTAGCCTATTATTGGGCTTAAATTTGTGATTGATATGCAAAACACACATGATCATACCTTAATTTTTTGTTCTTAGCCTTCTGTAAAGTTTGGAGGTCTAGTGCCTGAAGGATACTAGTACCTGAGCGCCAGTATCCAGACACCAGTACCCCTGAGCACTAACAGCCAAGTTCAAATTCAGATTTTTATCCTTGCCGATGGTTGGAACCCTAACCCTAACTATGTTTGCCAAAAGACATTTGACTGGGAACATTCTATAAACCACCCTTCTCTTATTTTTGAAAGGTCTGTACTTACTATCCTTTCTCACTCGCTATCACACTGTTGCATTCTGATTTATGCTACAGTGATTTGGATTTCTACCTTGGCCTCCTTCGTATCCTACATAGCATGAAACTCCTACAAATCTCACCATTGTTTGATTTCCATCCTCCTCACTTGCATTTTTCTGTACTTAACTCCAAAGCTAGATCTTACTTCTTTGCTATCCTAAGACCTTAGCTCCTGAAATGCACTCCACCATTACTGCCAGTTGCAGAGCAGTTTCTTGAATCCTTGGATCCTTCCTTTGGCATCACCCTTTTCATATCAAGTGATTATTTCCATCTACTGATCTCTCCTCCATTGCATTACTGTATCAACAAGGAATGCTGTGCTGTTTGATGTGCTGGAGATAATGTATTGCCCAAGCAATAAATCTGTTACACTGTGTGGGTTGTATGCAAATTGAACTGTGTACCTGCCTATTGTTTCCTTAAAGGGTTGTGACATGTGTCTCTGTTGCCCGTGCTACTTGATTTTTGTTTTATCTCTGAAGTATGTTGTGGCTGAAGATGACTTGGCTGGCTGTGGTGTGAAGAAATAAGAATGGAAACTACACCAACTGAATAGAGAAAGAAAGGAGAGATAAGAATGTTTGCCAAGATTATAATGAAGACATGCTTTTTGTATGATACTGAAGTGTTGCTGAAGAACTCAATGCTATTTATTGGGATTATTATTGATGTACTGCTTTGAATCTGGACAAGGTTGAGCATAGTTGATTCCATAGGCATTGCCTGAACTTTTTCAATAGCATTTGTAATTGGAGGTCCTGTAGAATGACTCTGAGCTGGGATGCTATGTCATGCATCTGTGCTGCTTGCTTGTGGTTTGCCATTTGTTTTTGAGATGAAGATATCGTGGTAATTGTAGTTGAGGTGGATGATCTATTGTACTTGTGTGTTGCTGAGAGATCTGTCCATGTGGGTGTTGTAGTGTGCCTCTGAGAGATGTATGTATGAAGCTATTGTGATGTTTAGATCTTGTGATTCTCTATGAAGCCCAAACAGGGTTTTGGAGTAATATGTGTATTGTCTGTACCTCTGATCTGTACTGCTGGAAGATTGCTGAGATGCTGTTACTGTGCTTCCATTTGATTCAAGCATGCTTGGCTTTGTCTGATAGAGACCTTCTGGTGTGTGGCAGGAAGAAATGGTGCTTAATGTGTCTTGTTCTTCATCTTTCTATGTTGTGCTTTGGGTGGTATCTTTTGAATGGATTGTAGTTTGTGGTGGTAATGCTGCTGCCACAAGGGATGTTGGGATGGTCTGGTTCTGATCCATAAGTGAACTCTAGCATTTGATTCAATATCTTGGATGATGGTTTCAGGGACATGTTCTGAGTAAGGGTAGTGGGTGGTATGAGGCAATGCAAGAGAATGATTACTGTGATTTATGCAATGGATGATCATGCAAATCTATTGAGGTCTCTACAGTATCCATACTGCCACTAGCAGAAATGATTAGTGTCATAGCTACATGGTAGTTGTCTATTATCATCATAAGTTTGAATCTGAATGGGGGGGAGAAGGGCTCTAATGATTTCAAAGGTTTGGGTCTATCAGGAATGGTAAACTGTAATAGTGGTAGGATGCTCTTGGGTGAGCTTTGGTAGGGGTGTTTCTCTAGGTAAGATGGTAGATTGGGAGGGTCAGATACACCACTGTTAATCAATTGGGCATTTTAGGTTTGGGTGAGCTAGACGGTAAGATTGTGTTATGGATCTATTTTGGCTTTTGGCTTTTTCGATGGCTTCTTCTAGAGTGGTGGGGGTCGAAGCTATTAGGATCCTTGCATCCTAACCTTTTATAATTCTAAGCATTTTAACAATAATCCAAATCTAGTTATTTAATTAATATTAGATTTTGTGGATTTATCCTGCATGGATGACATGGACTTGTAATAATGTAATGAGTTCATATTAAGTATGTGGATTCCCACATTGGTTGTACCAAGTCACTCTTAATGAGGCCTTTATATTGATGTTGTAATGAATAAAAGATCATCTAGGAATCATATTTTGTAATAGATGTGATGAACTGAATTCCTGTTATCAAATATATATTTAATAATTTGTTATGGCATGGTAAAATGAACTTAATTCCTGGATCACATATCAAATGTAGTTTGAACTTTGAACCATTTCTTTTAAGCGGTCAAATATAGAAAAAATTATAGATGCAACTCCAACATATGAATGAAACATTTGAAATGTTTAATTGAATTGTTACAAAGGGTCAAGTGCATAACTAATGCTTCCTTTGGATTTTGGATGTCTTCTTTTTCTTTACGATCAATAGAAGGATTATACATTCATTTCTCAAACACAACATGCTGCCTACGACAGTCTAGGGTATTCTCTGTATCGCCTGTTGGACACACTTGATGTGCCCCTTCGCCAATGCCCACCGCTTTCCATGATTGACCTGTGTAGAGGATTTCCAACAATGCCACAAATCCAGGTTACAATGAATTTCTAATGGCTTGGGTGGTTAATCAACTGACACACCTGCTCATATCGTATTACTTTGTTTATATAAATCTTCACTAATGCTGTATTAAAATTTCTTTTTATTACTTGTTTACATTTAATATTTTCTTTTGTTTTTTTCACCCCATCTCAAAATAAATATATCTACTTTCCTTATTTCCCACTTCAGGGTAAAAAACATACAACAATAGGGCTTCACTGCTCTTAAGGAGTTTGGCCGCTTTTAGAGGCCTGCGATACTTGTTCTACACTCATCAATATAAGTATATTTGCAGCTATGTCCTAGCATTGTGTTCTTCTCATGTTATATCTTCTGTTGATAATATTTGCATGTAAGGTCATAACAGAAAAAGAGGGCTTCATTTTGCAATCTTGGTATCAAAGAATTGGTGAAGGTGAAGAATAATGTTTCCTGTCAAAGTGGTGTCGTGCCTTAATATTTGTAGTTTTTTATCTTTTGTTGAAGGTTTGGGTAGATACACTGTTTGGTTGCTATAAGGCGATGAAAGCCTTTATCTAGAGGAAGTCATAATCCCATGATTTTGTCACATGTTTCTTCACTTCCAATTTATCAGAGCACAGTAATGCCAATAGGTTTGTCTATAAGAATGTTAATACTTGTGTTAAGAACAACACACTATCTGCATTCTGAGGATTCTGGTGTGGTTGCTGTTTCTGGTTCTGTCTATTCATTTGCATTATGATATTCATATAGTCTTAGTTGATGGCACAGCCTATGTTCTGTGAAAACCCCTGGTTCTCCCTGATCTAAATTTGCAACTGCTGATTTGATGTTTGAAGTTTTCTTGAATTGTTTACCAGAAAAAATGCATAAAATTCACAGAACACAGAAATGCAGAAGTACAATTATAATATTATATCAGAATTATTATTGTCATGAAATTACATTGAAAGCATTCATACCCGGCAACAAATCTTCTGATTTTGAATGCTGATGAAACTCTCCTCTAAATCCGATGAAGCACAAGTAGAACTCCTACATGAAGCTCTCACAGGCAATAATATCAGCTGGTATTGCACAGCCTCAGAATTGCATAAACATTGAAGAGATTTTGTTCTCCAATGGCTGAAGATTGCTGAAACCCTTGTCTCAGGCAAAGCTTTGATGAAGCCAAAAAAAAAAGTCAATGTCAAATGCTCATACGTGAATGAGGTTGAATTGCCCTTTTTTCCATTATATCCCCAAAAGGCACGATTCCCAAGAAAGTACGGCCTTGGCATTTTAATACGTTTTAAGTGTTTAAAGTTACTTTAATAATGTTTGTAAAGTCACTTAATAACTTGGGCGCACCTTTCCATGACTTAAGTGATTTTGATTTTCACTTTATAACATTTAAGTCATCATATTATAATATTTTAAGTGGCTTTTAATTATTATAAAGTCAAATTATAACTTTATAATATTAAATTACTCAACCACTAAAATATTAAGATCTCCCTCAATTCTCAGTGTTTTGACGTGCCATCAGAAGCTGGTGAAGAATGAACTGCAAAGGCCTACACTGAGCCCAACATTGAACTGAAGGGGTGGAAATGCCAATATCCACCATTATCTGCCACTGAGACCCTCTATCCAAACATATTAGCCTACAAGGGTCCAAGTAATAGGCTAACCCATCGGACTCTAATGCTCACAAAAATGGGGACATTACATGTTCTTTCTGGGCCCATCGCAGTTCCAATAGGATTAATTTGGAACAAGCTTTCCATTCAACTTGATTTGAGAAATCATCCACAACCTTTCCTTTCATACATTGAAGGAGTTTCTAATAAGACAGTGAGAATTCTGAAGTGCTTTCTTTCCTCTAAAGATCACGACAATCTTCAATAGTTCAAAAATTGGTTAGAGCCAAAGTTCAATGGTGGGGTCTATTGCATTTTATGCTCTTGCAGGAAGGCAATATGTAATGGAGGCTTGCAGAACAATACAAACTCAGGATAAGGAGCATGGTGCTGACATTTATCTAAACATAGCATTTGTTATGGAAAATATAGAAGTCACCTAAGTAGAGGATGATTTCTGCAATCTAGGCTAAAGAAAGCAGCAGAAACTAAAAACTTGAATATGGACGAGGGCTTGAGTTCAAGTCGTTCTTGGACACCCATTATATTCAGACTTAGAGGATCTTCTATTTAACTAATCAATAAGTTTGAAGTTTGGATCAATTAATTTAGGTTGGTGTAGCTAACTAGTTAACTTTAAGTTAAAATAAAAAAAGTAAGATTATACCCATTTGACATCATCTATGCTTATTAGAGCCATCTATCTAAAGAGCTCCAATTCTGTAATTTAAAGCCTATCTTCATGATGATGATGGATCATGTGATCCAAAATGTTGATGCAACAAAAATATTTTCACAGGTCTTTCCGAGTATATATTTTGTTTTTGATTATAGATTGTGGGAACTCTAAAATTGTGTATTGTTAATAACAATACAGGCGAGCAACTTTCATTGTCATTACTAAAACCTTTATTCTACCTAAACTTATAGACAGCTAATCACCAATAGTATTCGATGTTTTCTTTTTAAAGAAGAATAGCTGGCACAGTGGAGTAACTTTTGAATATAAAAAACAATATTGGGTTCATACCTAAGCAAATTAACTTACGACGAGCCATATCTCTTTTTCCCCCATTATGCTAACCTTGAAGCATTGCCGGTAGACAAATTTGGAATCGTAGGTTTTTTAGTTTTCAACATGGTCCTACTGTTGGAGGAGTTAAGCCTCAGATGTGCAGGAACCTGGCATCTCATCATTTTTTCTATGATGAATGGGGCTGTAAATTAGGATTTCTTATCATTACTGATTTATTGTGAAGTAGTACATTATTTTATACATTGTTAGGGATTTTCTTTTTGATTGACTTAAACTATATGAGTTGTCTCAGCATTTGAGAGTAAACTCACAGTGTATTTGAAGTGATATTTTTAATCTCTTGACAGGTGATGACTCTGCAAATGGTCAAATTGCTGCTTCTTGGGGCATGGACTGTTCTACAGTATTGAAAGTCCGAACAATACACATTAGTTCTGCTATTTTGGCAGCCAAGAGTCCTTTCTTTTTTAAAGTAAGAAGTGAATGTGCTACTTAGTTCCATGCAATTTCGACAGTATTTTCCTGGATTTTCTCTAATACTCTACTTGCACAGCTTTTCTCCAATGGCATGAGGGAGTCAAAGCAACAAGATGTCACTCTTCGGATAACTTCAACAGGTGTCTTTTCATGTTCTTCAAATGGCCTTTGTTATATATTTCAATGGTGACTCAGTGGGTCTGTATTGTCATTTGAGTGTTAATGTCAGGCTTTGTGTGTCTGTTGTGGCAGAAGAAAGTGCTCTGATGGATCTACTGAACTTTATGTACAGTGGAACTGTAGCAACAAATAGTGCTCCTGGATTACTTGATGTTCTAATGGCTGCAGATAAGTTTGAGGTTGCCTCTTGTATGCTCCATTGTAGTAAGTTGCTAAGAAATTTACCTATGACACCAGAATCTGCACTGCTGTATTTGGACCTTCCATCAAGTGTGCTTATGGCAGATGCAGTTCAGCCACTGACTGATGCAGCTAAGCAGTATCTTGCAAAAAAGTTTAAAGATCTTGCAAAGTAAGTTTTGTGAAGCACATAAATACCCTTTTAAGTGTAGGGTTGTGCAGTATTTTATATTACTGGCAAACATGTTGATTTGATTAGTATTTTCTTTCAAAATATGTTACAGGGGATTTAATTTTCTGGTCTTTGACAAGTGTTGTGCCACAGGAAATAATGACCTTGAGATCTCTTATATTTGATGGATATTGTTTTGGAGTATTGTGATGTTTCATCTGCTATCTCTACTAAATGGCCAGTAATAACTAATCTGGGTGATATGATATTCAGGTTCCAAGAAGAAGTTCTGAATCTTCCTTTGGCTGGAATTGAGGCAATATTATCAAGTGATGAATTGCAAGTGGCTTCAGAAGATGCTGTCTATGATTTTGTGCTAAAGTGGGCAAGGACACATTATCCCAAAATCGAAGATAGAAGGGAAGTTTTGGGTAGTCGGCTTGGACGTTTGATTCGATTTCCAAACATGACAAGCCGAAAGCTTAAGAAAGTTCTTACTTGTAATGACTTTGATCATGAGCTTGCATCAAAGGTTGTCTTGGATGCACTTTTCTTCAAAGCAGAAACACTACACAAGCAAAGATCTTTAGCAGTAGAAGAAATTTCTTTCAAGAGATTTAGTGAAAGAGCTTATAAGTATAGACCAGTTAAAGTAGTTGAATTTGATAAACCACATCAGCAATGCATAGTTTTTCTGGATCTCAAGAGAGCAGAATGTCTCGCATTATTTCCTTCAGGACGTGTTTATTCCCAAGCCTTCCATCTTGGTGGTCAAGGATTCTTTTTGTCAGCTCATTGTAATATGGATCAACAAAGTGCATTTCACTGTTTTGGACTGTTTCTTGGTATGCAAGAAAAGGGATCTGTAAGCTTTGCAGTAGAATACGAATTCGCTGCACGAACAAAGCCATCATGGGATTTTATGGTTAAATACAAAGGCAATTACACATTTACTGGTGGAAAGGCTGTCGGTTATCGCAATCTTTTTGCCATACCCTGGGCAAGCTTTATGGCTGAAGATAGTCCATACTTCATAGATGATGTTCTCCACCTGCGTGCGGAACTTACAATCAGGCCACAGTAACATATAAAGGATCTTGTATTCTCAAAATCCATTATCATGTACATGCAATTTGGAAAAAAATAGCGTTTGCTTGAATTGTTGACATGTCAGACCAGTAGGGTAGATTCTGATGTCATACGTAAATTCTTTAGATTTATGTAATGATTCTGGTGTCCTAGATATATTCGGAAGTTCTACTTCTATCTGCATAACTATTTGGAGCTCTGCAGCTGAAATTCACAAGATCAAGTACATCGCTCTCTTCCATTTTGGAACAGATGGCGATTTTGGACATGTCTCTATACAATAATAACAAAGTTTTCTTTTTGATGTTTGTTACTATTAGTCGTTTTCCACGCTACCAATTTCATGTCACATTTATAGAACAGATGGAGCTTACTATGTTAACATGCTATATTCTCCTTGGCTGACCAATGCCATCTTTGTGTAAAGGCGGAAGTTCAAAGTAAATGTCTAATTTAATTTTTGATGGGATACTGATAAATATTTGTCTTATATAATCGTGGATCAAAGTTTTTACGATTACATGGTGTTTATTACATTTTATACCTATTTGGCTTTGGAATGCATAGCAAAAAGACCGTGCCAAAATTTAGTCCATCTAGATTAACGTAATTTTTTAGATGGTTTGCCTTTCTGTAGATCAAAACTTCTAAGGTACTGAGCTTTTAGTAAGATATATATTTGATAATTGCTTGCTCAAGATATTTTCTACCTGCTGAATATTTTCAGTGTTGAATATGTTTGTACATTGGCTTTGAAAAAAATGCAATGCACTGTTAATAAAATTATGCTTTATTTTCATATTTTATCAGGAGGGCTTGACTGGGTGGTTGGTTTATTCCTGTAGTTTTGCGGTAGGCCAAACGTGCTTTTGGAGGTTATTGGTTTTGTTTTGTATTGTTTTTATTCAAACTTGAAAATGGCCGCCAACATTTAGCCGACATAGTTTCTTGTTCTTTATTTTATCTATCTTATGCTATTTCACTGACAAGCATTTACTTATACCTGGTTCTTGTTTTAAGAAATGCTGGGGATGCTTTGGCTGGTCTTGAAAACATGAAAGAAGAGACATATATTGTCGAAATGAAATAAATCAGTATATGTGAACTGAGTAAAATTACACAATATCTAAAATTTAGATGTCTTGTGAGTGCAGACCTCAATTTTAAATTTTATTGGATGCTTCATATTCGTCTGACAAGAGTCAGCATTCAGTCTCTACGCTTTTGCAAATCTTAGCCATGTAAAAGAATATATAATAAAATTGAAAAGTCAAATGATCGATGCAATCTGGAAGCTGATAACATAGTAGGGATTTAGGCCAAATGAATTTGATAGTTCTACTAGCACTTGCATTTTAGCTCCGTGCAGGTGCCATTGTTACTAGAGTTGGAATAATGTGTTTTATCGAAGAACCTCGAATATTGCATTTCAGAATAGCTACCACGTTTGCCTTGGAAGATCCAATAATGTACCGCTGAATCATATGCCACAACAATTTATAAATTGTATCTAATAAGGATAGACTCAAATAAGCAAATATTTAATAATGACAAGCGTATTTGCCATCCATGAAAAAGTCCTAGGTGGATGCTCAAATGAATTTTCCTATATATGAAATGGATACAATAATTAAGTAAATCATAGCAGATTCACTTTGCTTTCCATCAACAATTCTAAGGCAGATACTCGAACCTTGACTAGTCTTCATTGAATTAATCTCCATTGAGAAAGGGAATTGGTTAATTCTTGTGGTGACTAGAATATCAACAACCAAACTGACCTCTTAAAAGCAAAGGGTGAAGTAAACCGACCGAAAGGAGGCCTTTGAGGAGAGAACTTCTTTAGAGTGACAATTCAGCCTCCAATTCTTAACCTCCCTCGTTTGCATCCCTTGAATAATTAACATTGAATCCACTAAAACCTCAAATTTTGGACCCCAAAATTGAAAGCCATTCAAAGACCATGCAATAAGGTCTTTCTTTCAGCCTCATTGTTAGTACATTGTGGGAAAACAATGGACCCTCCCAAGACAAAGGAACCCAATAAATGTCGTGCACAACCAAGGTTTCCTTAGGAGGTTACATCAACTTCTAATTTAAACTCAAAATCACCTCTAGGAGGGGGTGCCGGAGTGCCTTTCTTAGAAGTTGGTCACTTTCACACATTCTCTTAACCCCACCAATGGGTGGAGGTTCAAAACCTCACTATTTTTTAGAACTTCAACACCCTAGAGGGTCAAACTAATTAAAATAAATGAGGTTGGGCCACCTCCACTATGGTGGTCTCAATTCAAATCTAGAAATATTGCCATAAGCATTTTGCCCATGTAAATCCTTCTATTTCTTGAAAGCTACATTCCTTAAAGATTGTGGAAGAGAGATAATAATAGTCTCAATATTTTGGGACTACTTGGCCAACACAAAAAATCATAGATTATCTCTAGCATAATCCTATGTAATTACCTACTTCCAAAAGACAACTCTAAATCTTGCCAAAATAAAGAACAAATGATTGGTAGCTTCATAACCTTGACTACAAAGACAACACATCAAAGGGCAAAGGGAATCCCTTTATAAAGTTATCACGGGATATAATCTTATCTAGTCTAGCAAGCCAAATAAAAACATTGCTCTTAGGCTATATAACTTTTTTCTAGGCAAGTGTGCTTGATTAATCATACCATAGGGCAAGCCAATCTAAAATAAACTTTATATTGCATAAAACATTGCTCTTAGGCTATATAACTTTTTCTAGGCAAGTGTGCTTGATTAATCATACCATAGGGCAAGCCAATCTAAAATAAACTTTATATTGCATAAAACATTGCTCTTAGGCTATATAACTTTTTTCTAGGCAAATGTGCTTGATTAATCATACCATAGGGCAAGCCAATCTAAAATAAACTTTATATTGCATAAAACTATCTCTAATCCAATGGAGTTGATCAATCTCAAGATCCACAGGGACCCCGTGATTCTTAAGGTATCAATTAAACTATCCTTTGCTTAATCAAGCTCTAGATCCTTAACAAAAGGCCAACTTGAATTTCTTTTCCCTTCCTTTATCTTCTCCAACAAGTAATTATTGACCTTAGTACCCCATCTTTCTTCCAGAAGTCCTTTTAGCCCATTCAACTCATCAACTAAGGAAACAGGGGGGAGATCCTTCGAGGAATCATTCTAAAAGTTTGCCTAAAACTATCTTTGATCTCCTAGGAAAGATATTCCTCAACTATATCTTTCAAATTCAAAATGAACTTCCAAATGGTTGAACAACGTTTACCCCTACTCCTAAAATCCTATCATGTTTATTTGAAAAATATTTTCACCTCAACATTTTACATTAGAGTTTCTTCTTCTCAATAATAACTCTCTAGATCATTTTTTGTTGTTGATGCTTTATAGTAAAACAAAATATCTTGAATAAAGTATCCACTTTGAATTTTGCTTGCACAAACTTTCTCACTTTAGTAAATGAAACTTTTTCATACAAGTTCCCACCACAAAAAGTTCCTATATATATGGTTTAATTGACTTGCTACACCCTTTGACACCTAAAAATAGGATAGCTTGAAATAAATTCACCCAGATAGACTAAGCCATTTTCTTTTCCAACATTTCAATTTTGAATGAACCTTTTCTATTGTTTCTTTGCATGGTGCTACTTTGCATACCCAAACAAAAAGTGGAATCTCCAAGTATTTTCTTAGCAACACATCCAACTAATTCTAGGATTTTCTAAATGGCCCTTATAACCAAATTGTTGCATTGAAGAAGAAGCAACTTGATTTGTCTTCATTTGTTGTCTAATAAGATGTTCTTCATAAGTATCAAAACAATGTTGGAATGTTATCATAATGTCGGGAGACTAGTTAGAAATAGTACTATTCTAATAAAGTATGTATAATGGCCTTTTGGTGACCCACAAAATTCCTCTTCACACCTAACATTAGATAAGAGTTACAATTTTGACTAGCCTCCAAAATGATGCTCCTTTGGGAAGGTGAAAGGTCACAATTTGGTCTTTGTAATATTTTCATGCATGACACCAATGGTGAGGTGGAATCCTCTTGCATGTAACTACCTTCCAAATGTTGAGCATATTGATTTGTCTCTTGGGCCTTTCCATGGTTTTGAATATTACTTGGCAGTTTTATTCAAGCCTAAATTTTATAAATTGAAGATTTGTGTGAGAAGTTTCAAAATCAAAGGTTGAAGAGGTATAGTTGGGATTTTTGTATGCTTTGGGGTTGTTGCTAAATTGGATTTTTAGATTAGTAGATTGTACTTGTTATCTTCTTCTAAGATTAATATAGAGCTAAATATGCTTTCAATATTGGGTTTTTCTCAAAAGGGTTTCCTAAGTTATATGTTGTGTCACCTCTCCTTCTTATCTTCTTGATATTTCCATTATATTTTTAGTTTGATTTAAGTAATCTCAGATTTATGTCAGTCCCTAATATCATATTTAAAAAGCATATTTACTACTTCTAATAAAAAATCAACCGTTATATTCAACATTTGGTATCAAAGCTTTTGTTGGATTGATCTTGTGTAGGAAGGTGCACCTTCTTTGAATTTGTGCTTAGGTTGAATTGAGAGAATTTTGTTCTTGTTTTAGGTCTAATAATAAAACTATATTTATTGGCAAGCTTGTCATGAGTCAAGATAAAGAAGGTCAATGGTCAAAATTGTAAACATAAAAAACTAAAAATGAAGAATCTATTGTTGGAAGCAAATCAATGGATTGTGGTTATTGCTCAACTAGGTCTCCTCCCTTCAAGAACAGATCAAGATGAATAGGATAAGTAGGATATAAAAGTAAAAGCTACAATTAGATCATGTCTTTCAAATTCATATTGATGAATGTTTCTTGGGAAAATACTACTTAGAATTCTAGGATAAGATTGGTAGTTTGTATTAGATAGAGTCTAGTTAATTAGTTATTTTTTAGAAGGAAATTGTATTCACGTAAAATGAATGATGGAAACTCTATTTTTGATCATTGAAATACATTTAACATCCTTGTGATTCAACTAGTTCTTATAGATGTTAAAATAGATGAAGGGGACAAATGCATTACTTTACTTTGTTCGCTATTAGATTCTTTGGGTAATCTAATCATGGCAATAAATAATATTATATCTAATTCAAAGCTGGAGAATATAGTGTTAGCTCCTATTTAGTGAGGAATTAAGAAGAAAATCAATGGTTAATGCTTCTAAAGATGCTCCTTTTTATAAGGAGCTAGTTTAAGGATATGGGGGTAAGAAAAATGGAAGTAAATAGAAATCTAAGTCTAAGAATAGATCTAAATATTCAAGTAAAAGTAAAGGGTTAGATTTGTGGTAATAGAATCATATTAAGGAGTGTATAAGAAACAGAAGATGACTCCATTTTTGAAAAGTCCTTCGATGATGATGTTAGTGGTGATGCTTTTATAACTTCTACCAACATTTCTAGTGATGATTTATGGTTGATTGATTCAAGTGCCTCTTTTCATGACTCCACAATGCGAGTGGTACATAGAGTACACAAAATATGATGGTAGAGAAGTGTACCTTGATGATAACACTTCTTATAAGATTGTTGGACAAGGTAAGGTAAAACTACCTTTTAGTGATAGTGTAGTGAAGATATTGCTAGATTTGTTACATATTCTAAGTTTAGCTACAAATCTCATTTCAATTTCTAAGATGAATGACAATGGTTTTCATGCCATTTTTGATGAGAATGGTTGTAAATTGGTAGGGGGCTTTGGTTTCAACACATTATATAAGGCATGATACTTTGTTTAGACTAGATGCTATTACTTTTTTATGAATTTACCATTGATTTTGATAATGTAAAAGAACTAACTAATATGTCAATGTTGTGACATCAAATACTAGGCCACATAGATGAGAAAGACTTGAACATATGATAATTAAAATATGGTTGTGGATTTGTCCGATTATTCTCTTGGTTTTAATTTTTGTGAACATTGTGTGTTTGGTAAATAAAACATGGTTAAATTTTCCTTCAAATAATAGAGAAAAAAACATTATAGTTAATTCATAGTGATGTGTTTTGTCCAATGGATGTTCCATCTCTTGGTAAATCTCCTTATTATGTTAACATATTATTTCTCAAGAAAATATTGGGTATATTTTCGTTGTATCTTGGTAAATCAATTTATTATGTTATCTTTATAAATGATTTCTTAAGAAAAGTTTTGGTTTATTTTTTAAAACATAAATTTAAGGAATTTAAAGTGCTTGTAGAAATGAGAAGAAAAGAAAAGAAAATATTTAAGAATAAATAATGGGGGAATATTAACTCTATGTAAATAGGAGATTGTAAAATAATAATATATTTCATATACACTTAAGAAATGAGGTAGTTAAGATAATGAATAAAGCATTGATGGAAAGAATTAAAGAGTATGTTAAGTAGTGATAATTTAAAAAATGTATTTTGGGCTGAAGCTCCTAATACTACTTTCTATTTGATAAACAGGTCTCCTACTTTTGCTCTTATTGATAAAATACGACAAAAAATTTGGATAGAAAAGAAGCCTTAGAGTACATACTTGAAAGTGTTTGGCTATGAGGCTTATGTTCATGTGCTTAAGAAAACCAATTTAACTTAGATTTCAAAGTAGAAAAACTTATTTTTATTGGTTACAATAAAAATCTTAATGGTTAGAAGATTCCAAATTTACTAACTCAAAAAATAATTTACTTCAAAAATGTGACTTTTAGGGAAGCAATAGATTTTCCTAATTTTGAATAACCAAAGGAAGAGAATGAAAATTTGTAATTTGAACTCAAAGAAGATTGATGCATCTAAACATAAAAAATATGGACATGAAAGGATTGGAGGTGAAGAGAAAGATTTATAAGAATTTTTTCTTAACCACTTTTGAAAAGGTCCACTAGACAACAAAAACAAGTTGGAAGGTATAGTGCACTACATTTTCATTATATATTTGCTTTATCTTGTACTAATGATTAACCTATATTTATGAAGGAAACTCTCTTCAAAAGAGAATAAATATTGGAAAGAAGCCACCAAAGAAGACAAGAGTGTTGTAAGAAGAATAATGTAGGAGTGTTTATGTGCTTACAAGGAAGAACCAATATAAAAAATAAGAGCTATAGGAAGTTGCAAAGAATGCTAGAGATAACTGTAAGGTACCAAGGTTGCAAGAAGAGAGAGTGAGACTGAAAATTTAGATTCAAAATGAGAGAAGGCGAGAGAAAGAGGTTGATGATCCATTTGGAATTATCTTAAGTGATTACCACCAACTTGGGTAGGTGGAAAAATGCTTAGGAATGATTTTTGAAGGAAAAATTATCATAGGATGTTAGTGAATCACACAAACATCCACATATAGTGTTAGTGTCTATTGAGAAGGGTGTCTCAACCTTGCTCCTAATGTTAAGATTACAAAAAATATGATTTTTGGATATAAAATAGAAAAAATCAATTTTTGGGCTATAGAATTAGTTATTGGCCAAAATAAATATTCTTTGTTGCTCGAAACTGCCTACTAGGGTGCATGTTGTGCAGATCTCTTTGAGTACATTTTTTTTAAAAAATGGGGCCCAATTAGCCCACTATATCAAAATTTATGGCCTTTAGAAGTTTGTATAAGAAATGTAAAAAGTTTTTGGATGCATAAATGAGATGTAAAGGGGAGTTACACCTATTGACCAACTTATGATATGTTTTATGACAAATCATAAGGTATCTTTGATTGGGGGATAATTTGTGGACCACTTTTTGGGTGGTTTTAGCTCATGGGTTTCTAATTTCCATTTGATGGTTTTGGCTTTTGTATATCTTATATATTAGATGCTTGAGATGGAGGTTGAGCGTAGGGATTTTTTAGATACTATTAAGCTATAAGAATTCTTCCAGATGTCTAGTTGGTGATACTTTAGTGAAGACTTCCTTTGCAAGTGTATTGTAACTATGATTTTCCAAATAATAAATTGATCTACTTTGGAGTGTGGGGGTTTTCTTTTGAAAGGGTTTTCTCCAAGCACACCTGTGTTATGGTATATATTATTTAATTTATGTTTAAATGCATTTTTTTATTTCTGTAATGTTAAAATATTAAAATTTACACAACACTCTCTTTAGACTATTAGTTTAGGAAGCACCTCCACATACCCTATTTGATTTTAATTTCCAAATAACTTAAGCTTTGGAAAGAATAAAAGCAAGAAAAAAATGTTAAGAAATCTACACCATTAGCTTGAAAAAAAGGACAAGAGACAAGGCCTTCACACCATGGAAGGGAGAAAGGCTAATGTAAGTGTTGAAATGAGCCTAAAAAGATACTAAGGGGATGGACATGAAAGTGAACAAAAAACATGACACAAAATTGCAAGGGTGCAATTTTTAGTGTTACAATTAGTAGTGGGATTAACTAGTGTTTTTGGGTTGAGTATAAGTTTTGTATGCTATTTGATTAATAGGTCTCTTTGTTCTATTTTTTATAGATAATATATTGTTTGAAGTATGAACGATAAAAATCCATTTATTTCACATATTGGAGTTTTTGGCTATAATGATTTTGTTCATGTGCCCAAAATTGGTCTAGATTCGATTTAAAGGATAACAAATATATTTTTATTGGTTATGATGATAATTTTAAGGGATATAATATTTGGAATCCTCTAACCTAAAAAATAATTTATTGCAAAGATATAATTTTTAGTGAACTTAGAGTTATTTCTAATTTTACATGGCCACATAAAAAAGAGAATAAGAATACACATTTAAATTTTAAAATAGAGGAGGAAGATGCACATGTGGAAGAACATATTGGATAAGAGGATGTAGAGGAAGAATAAGGTTCATATTTAGAGAGTTTAGAAGAATAGTAAGATCCTCTTACTACATCCTTGTAAGGCCTACAAGGTAACAAAATCAATTGAATGGTATATACCACTAGATTTGTGGAGGAAGATCTTTCTTTGAAGGAGCATGAGTCTTGGATGGAGGCCATGTAGGAGGAGATGATGTCCTTAGAAATGTGTGACATGATATTTGGTAGATATGCAGTAGGGAAGGAATACCACTAGATGCAAGTGGGTTTTTGAAAATAAATTGAAAGTGGATGGATAGGTGGATGGGTACAAGGAAAGATTGTGGTGAAAGGTTATTTCTAAGTTGAGGGATTTTATTTTGTTGAAATATTTTATCTTATTGTGAAACTAATGTCTATTGAACTTCTACTACTTATGATTTAGAAGTAGACAAAATGGATGTTAAAACCACTTTTTTACATTAAAATCTTGAAAATAATTTATATGAAATAACCCAATGATTTTGTGGTAAAAGTTAGAAAGCACAATTTTTAAGTTGAAGCAATATTTATATAGTTAGAAATAGTCACTTCAAATTTTCTATAAACATTTTGATGCTTTCACATTGTAATTTGGGTTTGTTAGTAGTGATTCTAATAATTGTACTTATTCTATATTTATTGACGATCAAATACTAATAATTGTCTTGTATGTTGATGACATGTTCATTGCAAATAGAAAGGGTATGACTCTCAAAATTTAACATTTTAGTGCCTTTGAAATGAAGGATTTGAAGGATAAAAAGTACCTTGGGCAACAAGATGAGAAGAGATCAAGTTGGAAAATAATTTGGGTTAGTTAGAGTAAGTATGTTGAGACTAATTTATAACTGTTTTCTATGTGGACAATAAGCCAATGAGCATTCCTTTACTTGTTAGTACCAATTTATCTATAGATCAACATCCTAAGATGATTATTTGGAGAATACGTATAATATTCCTTATGCTAGTACTATAGGTAGTCTAATGTATGCTACAATTTGTGCAAGGCTAGATATTTCTCAAGTAGTGGTAGGTCTTAGGGGGTTTCTATCTAACCTTGATAGAAAGCATTCAAATTATTTGGTTTTAAAATATTTATGAGAGACATATAATTTTATTTCTTTTGATCATAGAATTGATGATGTGGACAAGTTTCATGATATATAAGGCTTTGTTGATTCAAATTAGGTTGGTAATTTAGAAAATAGGAGGTCCGTGAGTAGTTATGTGTTCACTCTTTTTAAAAGTCAAATTAGATAGATAAATAAGATGTAACCCACAATTGTGCTATCCACTATAGAAGTAGAGTACATGGATGATACACATGCTTGTAAGGAGGTAGTGTGGTTATAAATATTATGTTTAGGTATTAGATATGAGTCTAAACTAGTTAAAATTAGAAATGACAATCAAATTACTATATGTTTGGTGAAGAATTCTATGTACCATATTCATACTAAGCATATTCATGTTTAGTATCATTTTTTTATGAGATGGTTAAGGGTGAAAAATTCATGATATGGATAGTTGAACCTTTGGATAATATTGTAGATTCTCTCAAAAAGATAGTGAACACAAATAAGTTTTGTTGGTGTAGAGAGGCTTTGGGCCTTGCCTCTTCTAAGATTTGATTGATTAATTTTTAGTTTCCTATAATGTATTTGCAATGCAAATATCAAGTGAGAGAATGTTAGGATTAGGTGTCGCATTGAACTTACATATATTAAGTCTTGATCAGTTATATTTAATTATGTAGATAAATTATGTATGACCTTCAAACATCATGGAGTGGGAAAAAAAGACATTAGTGTGAAGGTGGGGGCAATATTTATTTATTAAATGTGTTCTTTGGGATACCTTAATTATTGTGTAAGAAGGCATTGAATAGAGAGATTACTTGAAAGAAGTTAAAATTAGGATCCATGGAGCACTTTCCCAATTTGTGTGTTATGACAAGGCATTGGATTCCCTCATGGAGTGCATAGATTTGGAAAGTTAGTGACTATGATGGTTATGATGGAATTTGTGAAATGTAAGAGAGTTGTGAAAGGTGTAAGAGATCTAAGAGGACTTACTTTCTATTTTATTTTTCTTGACCATGACTATGGGGTGGTTGATATTTGCTAGTTGCTAATGATTTTGACTCGTTGTTTTTATATGCCACTTGGTAATTTTTTATTTATTTTTATATAATGGAGGGATGGGATAAATTTTGATAAGATTATTTTGTAGTTTGTTATGCCACAAAATCATTGTTATTTAGAGAGATAAGTGGATTGTATTAGTCTATTCTATTATTGATATAAATACAAGCTTGGGTCTCTTTGGTGGTGGAGTCTTTTATCAAATTTTTTTTTTTCATTTATATCTAGTTCCTATATGGTTTGATTATTTGTGTATGATTCTCCATTGTTTCATTAATATTTTATTACTTATCACATGTTTAATTAGATTTAAACACTTTATTGCTAATATTTTTATTGCATCATTCACCCTATAATCAACACAAGAATCCTACTTTTCATGCTCATATAAAGCATGTTGATATTTAATACCACTTTGCTAAAGATGGTTTAAGACAAGAAGGTCATGATGCTAAAATTTTATATTATGGCGAGTGCTATAGACTCATGCACTAAGCTAATGAACGCTAAAAAAATTGTTTGGTGCAAGGAAGCTATGGGGATCTCTCCTCTTAGAACTTACTATCTTTTTTATAATTTTGCAATGTGTATAACTAATTGGGTGAATATTATGACTATGTTCGTTGTACACATTACAAATACTAAGAAATATGTTGGGTTATTATTGTAATATTAGGGTACTAGTTAGATGTAATATTTAAATGTATTTATAATATCCTTAGGTAACTATTGTCATTTCATTCCCCCTTGCATTACCCACTAATTATAAATGGTCTAATAGATCTAAATGGGTTAGTCATTTTTGAGATATGCCTCTAGTGGTTGTGTTTTCCCCTTTCCTTGCTTTAGTCAATTGCCCAAAATAAAAATCCCAAAATGAATAAGTATAGGGGTGTTCTTATTTTGTAGGTCCCTATTAGGCCTTAAGACTTGACAAGAACCTAGAACCAATGGTTTTGGGTCCTTTCTCTCCACTCCCACTAGTCTTCTAAAGGTCCTTGTCGGGCCTTGGGGTGCGATAGTAACCTATAACCAATGATTTTGGATCCTTGTTCCCTTTCACCCCCAAAGCCTCATTTCCCTTATTTTGTTGATGCAGGAGCATCCAGGGTGTAAGAGCTATCTTGCATCAACCAAAAACAAAAATGTTGTTTCTTTTCAATAAGGGCTAAATTGGATAGTGTTGGGCATTTTTTGCTTAATCTGATTGGGTTTCAGACTTTGGGATTGTGGATTACTCTTTATTGTAAATGGCAGGACATTGGGCTTTGGGGTTAAGGCTTATGCCTTAACTTAAATGTTAAAGCGATGTATAGGGTATGGAGAAACTTTGAACCCCAACACCTGAAAGGGTAGAAGTTGGTAAAGGATATGTTTCGGGATTTGTGAGTTAGAGATAGGACTTACACCTTATTCAAAAGATGGTAATCAATATGATGGATGAGCAAACTCCAACATTCGACAATCTCATGCACTTTGTGGAGTATGACATCAACATGATAGTTATAAAGGGCATTGGACTTGTCTCTTAAGCTCTTCCATGTATTTCAAGTATGAAGTAAGAGGGATTAGCGACCCCAACCCCTGACAAGTATGATAGGTAGCAGAATCCCACCATTTCATAGGAAGCATATATTGACTTGGTTTGACCTGTTATGCCTTGCATAACCACCCCATTTTGTCTTTTCCCTTGGGCCATTGGTTTTCTGCCTTAGGCGTTTCTTTTTGGAGTTCTGTCGGAGGCACCGGAACCAATACGAACTTGGAAATTCCTTCCAGGTTCTGGTCTTGCTCTGTTCCTGGTTCCGGTTCGACCGTTCTTTCTCTCCGTTCTTTGTTCTTTCGCGGAGTCAGGTCCCGGTCGATTCGGGGTGTTAAACTTTCTTCGGGTCCCATCCTCGGGTCCGACCCGCCTTTTCTCTCTCTTCGTTGGTTTTTTTGTTTTTTTGATCTCCCGTGCCTTGGGTGTTTTCGGCCTTGCGTGTCTTTTTGTTTTCTGGTGGACTCAAAATCGGAACCAGAACCAAACCTTGAAACTTGAAAAAGTTTCTGGTTCGGTTTCGTTCCGATCCCGATTCTGCGTGTTTCTTTCTTTCATTTTCCTTTTCTTCTTTTGTTTCGTCGTGGGGTTTTCCCCTCCTTTTTCTCTTTCTTTTCCTTGTCCTTTCTTTCTCTTTTCGGATGACGTCGGAGGCGGGCCTAGAACGAAATCCGAACCTGAAACTTGAAAAAGTTTTTGGTTCGGGTTTGGTTCCGGTCCTGATTCCGCTTTATCCATTTTTGTCTCTCGTCCCCATCCCGACTTATTTCCGCCTTCCCCAACTTTAAGGAGGGCAGTGTGTTTTCGGTTCAGGTTTGGTTCTGCCTCAGTTGGAATTCAGATTTTCTCCTGAGTTCGGGATTTTCCACCCAATCCGGATTTTCCCGGATCTCACTCGAGCTCTGGTCGAACACTGTTGTTCGGGGATTGTTGGTCTTCGCGGAATTCCGCGTGGACTGGATTTTCCCGAAGTCCCGAGGCCTCCGAGGAGATGTACCTTCTTCAAGGAGATGTACCTTCTTCACGAATTTCATTCTCCTCCAGATTTTCCCGAAATCCGTTATTCCTTTTTTTTCGGGTTTGCTAGAATGTCTTCTCCTTCGCGAAAATCCGTCCCGCGTAGATTTCCCCGGAATTTGATGGATTGTGAAGAAGTAGGTAGTAGCAGGACTGTTTAGTAAATGATGATGCATTTTATGATTCATTTATGCTATTTTGAGGATCTCGCATGTGGTTCCTTGGTTGATAACGATCGGATTACATTTCTAATGAGTGTTTTCATGCTTATTCCACTGGAATCCGCCTAGCTCGGAATTCTCCGAAATTCCTCCCTGGCTTGGGTTCCGTGGGTCGGCCCGAGACCCGAACTATTTGTATGATCATTTTGTTCGAAGATTTAACGGTACCCTTCTGACATGGGATTCGTTTTAATGATGACTTTGATTAATTAACTTTTGTTTGTGTGATTTTTACTATGGTTTTTTTTGTTGAATGCAGGGTTAAATCACATACAGGATGATATTTGTCAAGGGAGCTCAGTTGGGGTGCATTCTTCAATCCAGTTGGTCATGAAAAATCAGCTAAGGCAAAGGTCGACAAGACTTTCCTAACCTCTTGCCGACTGGTGGCTTGGCTCTGTCTGCTAAGGATCCAAAGGGGGTGTTGGAACTGCACAATTTTGATGATATTACATATTGTCCATACTCACAAAGTTTCCAGAAAGGTCCCTCCATGAGCATATTTTCCCCATATCTGGCCCTGTTGCACTATAGATTCCATCAAGTCCGGATACTCCACATTACAGGTCATATCACCGTGAGATCATATGAACTCTCCCCGACTTATAATGCATTTTGCTATGTATGCGTCTCTGTTGCCTATTGGCAAGACCTCAGGGATGTCACGGCGACTGGAGTTCACCTGTAGTTGCCTATCGGCAACACATCATTCAGAGTCCCGACGACTAGGAGTTTCCTATCGGCATAAGTTTGTCTTCGGGGAAGGGTCTTGGTGAAATCTCCATGTCTCACCGACCGCTATCAAAAGGATTCATATATCGGCATAGGGTTTTCTCCCCGCAGAGAGGTCTTGGCGAGATCTTCGTGTCTCACCAACCGGCGGTGAGGGCATACACTATCGACAAAAGGTTTTCTCTTCGTCAGGATGTCTCAGCGAATCCGAGAAGTCTCCCCGACTAACGCACAACGAGCAAACACTTCGGCGGGAGTCATCTTCTTCGGCATGTGGTCTTGGTGAAGTCTCTTGGTCTTGCCGATTGACGGTGAAAGTCGCCCATCGTGGAGAGATCTGTTCGTCGGTATGAGGTCTCACCAAGCGTCTACGGTCACACCGACAAAGTACAACAGAAAAGGTCTCGCCGACGTGAAGTAATATCAACATAATCTCTTGCCGATTCAATAGGGTCTGGCTGAAATGAAACAAAGTCGCCGGAGGATAGATGGCTCGGTGTAATGTCTCACCGACTCATGAAGGTCACACCAAAACAAAGGAAATCGGGGAGACTCCGAAGGAATAAAGGGCACTCGGCGAAATTTCTGGGCGACTCCAAGGTGTCTCAACAAAAGAAATGGAGGTTGGCAGAAGGTTGTGGTCTCAACATAATGTTTGGCCGAAAGAAAGAAAGTCACACTGAAAGGAAATGGGCTCGGTAAGAGAAGATAAATTCGGGGTAATGTCACCCCGATTTTGATAAGTCTCAGCGACACAGAGTAAGCTCGCAAAGAGGAAAGACGTGCACCAAGAGGTCTTAGCAAAATGAAGGAGTCTTGCCAATGGGTTTTGCGGACTCGATATGACTTCTCCTGCTCGCTGAAACGTCCCACCGACTATCTTGTGTCATGTCGATAACTTCACAATGGTGAAATCGCATTGGGGAGACACCGATGGTGTCTTATCGACATGCGATACTATTCAGACCACTTTTGACCGCCTGAAGAGCTCGCGTGACATGTGATCATCCAATGAGGGAGCCAAAAGACTGACTCATCGGTCCCTTTGACCGATTGACTACTCCTGTGTAAGAAGACCAACAAAAAGCACGCAGGGTGGATTCATTCTAAGATCACTAAGGGATGAATCTATTCGGGCGATGGCGTTCAGATCTACAGGAGGCTCGACGGTGCTTCCAGAGGATGGTCAACGTGTGGAGAAGTCCAAAACAGAAAGGAAGCTGAAAGGAAAGAAGAAACTGTGACTCATAGGGGACAACTGTAGTAGCCATCGGCGGAGATTGATCAGTATTAATGGTAAAGTGCCCTGGAGCATTCAAGGCATCCTCAACAGAGTTCAAGGTGGACATGGAGACAATGGAGTAAATGCTGCAGATGCAAAAGATCTAAGGTGATCCCTGGAACAACATTCTAGCAATATGGACAGCAGGGCTTCACAATGAATGTAGTTTTGACTTTCCTCAGAAAGATCTGAGGGCTGACTCTCCTACAGTCTGTAGATATTTTGTAAACCCTAATGCAGGGGACATCACATTCCTATTGGTACATTTTGTATATAAGGCATTCTTGGCTCTTTGTAAAGAGGAGAACTTTTAGTGTTAGCACCTCTAGATTAGAACTTCTAGGTTTAGAGAACTTTTAAACTTAGAATTGTTAAGAGTTAGTCAGTTAACAGAAGGAGATAGAGTTGCATCTTGATTCTCAGTAATGAGAGCTTCTCTTGTCTTCTTGGTTAGCAGTTAGATTTCAGTACAGACTGTAATGTATTTTCAAGCTCTCCTAGTGTAGTTGGAAACAATTTAGAGCCGCAAATTCTTTGTACACTAGTGATTGTGCCAGCTTTGTAAATATTGCTTATCTGTTTTAATAACAGTAGAAGCAATTAGAGTTTAATCTACTTGATGTTGTGTTCCTGAATGATATTTGTCTTAATTGGTCATTTGATTTGTGAAGTCTTCAAGGAATGAAATGTTATTTGTGTTTTATTTAAATGGTAATTAAAATCTGTTATGCGAATTAGCACTGTGAATGAAGGAGGCTGTGTGTGTCAATCACAAGTTTACTTTGTTCTGCAGTTTTGGTTTAAAAATTCCTTGAAGTTAGCAAGTCTGGTTAAGGTTGGATGAACTATTGTTCTTCCTGTTTCAAAACTCTGACTTATCTTTTTATATTTCTTTAAAAACCCCTGTTATAGTAGGTTTTATTTCATGCTTGATCTTAGAACAATCCAGAAGCTCACACCAGCAGGCCCCTTGAATATTACTGTTGCATTGACCATTGAGTAACATCATCATAGTTGAGACCCAACTACAAAGACCTTGGGAGCTAAGGCATCCATGTGTTGCCTTTCTCTTTCAGGAGAAGTAGAATAGCAATATTCTGCTTGCATTATTGTGGTGCCAAAATCATCATCAACAGGAACTGGCACTAGAAGGAGGGCAAGCTGGATAAAGCTGGGTTTTCATCCCCAGAGAAGTCCCACAGAGTTCTTCGATCAGTTGAAAATCCACCACCTTTGATAGAACTCAAGACTCCAATAATACACAAGAGTCATAAGACTGGGGCCACTATCATACCGCCCTTATCAGCTTTGCTCACTCCACCAGGTTTTTCACCAATACCCCAGTGGATACCTATCAACCCACCATCACGTCCATCTCATTTGTCATCACAGCTGGTTGAACCCATACAACAACTGGCTCAACCACCACTGCCACCAATGGCATTCTTCCAGAATAATTCCTCTCCATTGGGGACTATCCCTGGAGGTTTTCATGACCTGCTTAAGAACCCTGAGAGATTTTGTCCTAAGTATATCCATGGTGAGTCAAGGAGTGCTGAAGAGCACATACAAGCTTTTAAGGATGCTTGTACTAGAGCTCAGATAGCCCACCATGATGTAGTCTGCCGGTTGTTCCCTTATTATTTAGGGGACATGGCATACAATTGGTACCTTAATCTTCCTCAAGGTTCTATTCTGACCTGGACACATTTGGAAAACGCTTTCATCAACCAATTCAGGGTTTATGTGGACGTAACTCTTTTATATCACCAATTCGCTACCATCAGAAAGGAACCAGGTGAACCCTTGCTTTTATTCAATACTAGGTTCCAGTGAATGTACCAGAGATTGCAAGATCCCTATCTAGTCACTGAGAATAGTGCCATCCAAGCTTACTTTAGAGTTATAGACCCCTTGCTTGGCTTGTTCTTGCAAAGGACTTATCAACAAGCTGATATTGATTCTTTATCCAAAGTCTATCATCTAGCTATCAAGCTGTAGCAACAAATCAGTTCTCAACAAGGAGGCCTAGGAGGAGGTTTCCCTTCAATAGGATACCAGATGCATAGCCCAACTCCTCTATTCAATACTATCCCAGGAATGTCTTCTTCCCACTATGGGCCTATATCTGAATTACAAACTCGGCCTCCTATCCCATTCTTTGCTGCTGGAACTCCTGACTTCTCCAAGCAACCACAGGTTCCCCCAAGTTCCCATGGGTACCATAACCAAATGGGAGCACCAGGTCATGCTAATCAACCACCTATTGTTAAGAGCATGGAAAGTGAAAAGACAGTCCAACTTACAAATGAGGTAGAAACCTTAAAGAAAACACAGTCTCAAGTTACAAATGACACGGCTCAACTTCGGTTGAACCCTTCCCAAAACCAAGGTAACTACCCTAATCAAAACAACAACAATCAGGGTACTTATCAGAATAACAACAATTACAACCAAAGGGGTTATCAGGGCCAAAACTCCTCTAATCAGGGCTATCAGAATCAAAGTAGAGGGTATAACCAAAGGCCGAGTAATAACAGGAAATGGAATACAGGGTCTAATAATGGTGGAGTTCCTCATAATTATCAAGTTAATGAGGAGAGGTCGCATACTGCAAACGTGGTTGACCTAAATTTTATGACTAACTGGTGTAGGCTGCATGATACTACAACCCATTCTGAGGTGAACTGCCCTCAAATGGAGAAAGTTGTCAAGATGGCACACGAAGATGCCCACACCTTTAAGGGGAATTCAAACAAAGGTGGTGATTCAATGGATACTGCAATGGCTTATGACATGTTTGAAGAAGAATCATCATTCCCAAGGCAAGATGAGAATGAACCAAAAGAAGATTCATATGATGCCCAAGCTTTTTAGACAAAGGGAGGACACTTCCTGAGAAATCAAAGTAAGGGGCCATTCACTACGTCAGCACCTGCTAATCACATGGTGCCTCCAAATCAAAGTGCTGATAATAATCCTCCTCCACCAAAAGGCCCGCCTGACCTCCATAACAAGGGTAATTCCTTTGCTGTTTTTAAAAGTAATTCAAGTTATAATACATAATTTGACATAGTTTCTGAGATGCAAAAACATAAAACTTCTTTGTCATATTTTGACATTCTAAAGTGGTGCCCTGCTCAAAGGGAGATAGTGCTGAAAGCTCTAGAACAAGCGGATAAGTCAAAAGGAAAGAGCAAGGTGGCACCTGTTGGGGACGTGAATGCAGCCTTGTATAGAAACAAGGTAGGTACTCCACCTTTCCTTTTAAGTTTAAGAATTTCTGGGAAGAACCTACACAATTTTCTGTTGGATTTAGGGGCTTCGGGAAATGTCATGTTGTTTTCCATATGCAAGAAGTTAGGATTAAACCCCATTCAAACCAATAAGAAGGTCATTCAACTTGACAAAACAGAGGTTAATGTGGTAGGGGAATTAAGAAACATAAATGTTCAGGTAGGATCAGATCCTAGGATCCTAACCAACATAGATATTCAAGTGGCAGATATTTCTGAGACCTATGGTATGTTGCTAAGCCGAGATTTGATGAAAAATTTAGGGGGATATCTTTCCCTTGACTTTTCACATATGTGGCTATCATGGAAAGGGATTCCTAATCAGATTAGGATTGAAAGTGAGCCTCGCCTCAAGCATATCATCACTGAGTATGATTGTCCCAATGAGGTGGCTTACTTTGAGACTGAGATGGGGGTTTATAAAAGAGAAGAAATTCTAATCTTCTCGGTTCTCCATTCTAAAGACATGTCAATGCAGAAACTCCCTGACCCCACCATTGATGAAAATCAACAGGCCTTGGTTAGAAAGCTGCAACAAGACCAACTGGTCTTAGGGGAAGATACCGATCTGTAGAATCTTCTTCTACCTAACTGGTGCAGGGCACATTATCAAAGTCATTCCGAATTAACTTTTCAACCTTGCATTGACATTTTAAGTCAAGTTTCCCAAGCTGAGGAAGCTAGCACAAGTCACCCTGAGACCATTGCAGACCGCTTCTCATTTGAGGCCAAGGAAGCAACAATGCTAAACAGGGGTAGGACACTTCTAAAAGAAATTCCTTCCCAAATTGAACTGGCCTCAATCACATGTCTTAACTAGCATACTCATGTGGAACAACCCCAAGGCTTACCCGACATTCCTGTATTCATGGATGTACCAAGAACCAAGTGGTTAGCCAAAGAAACAAGTGACTATCAGGAGGATAGCCACAAGTCAGATGATACAACTAAGCCAACATCAGAAAGTGTACCTAAAGAAACTACAAAACACTTTTTCCCTGTACCTGATGCAAAAGATCAAGCAGCCCCAATTGTCACTCATCTAACTCAAGCACCCACAATAACTTCAAAAGGATCAACCCCTGTTTGTGATCAGTTGTGGACCCTTACATTTGATGGATCCAAGTCTAAGACAGGCAGTGGTGTTGGAATTGTACTAACCAGCCCTCAAGGGAAAACCTTCTTTGCTTCTTACAGGTTGCAATTTGGATGCACAAACAACGTGGCAGAATATGAAGCTCTGGCACGGGGACTGATGTTTGCACATAAGAAGAAGGTCACTGCCTTGATGGTCAAGGGAGATTCAAAAATAGTTATCAGGCAAGTGCGCAACCAATATACATGTCACAACAAGAGGCTGGCAGCATATAGGAACAGGGTATGGAACCTGATCGAAGACTTTGATGCCTTTGGGATTAGCTTAATCCCTAGAGAAGAAAATCAGGTAGTTGATTCATTGGCTGTTGCTGCAAGCACCTTGGAACCTATGCAAGGCTCTAAATTCAAAATATTCTCAGTGGAATTGATTTCCACCCCAGCTGTTCCTGACAATATCAAGAATTTTCAAGTTTTCGATGATGACCGACATATCCTTGTTTTCCTAGCAAGTTCTGATGTTTTTGAGGGGCAAATTATTGATGAGTCCAACAGAGATCAAGGGGATTGGAACCTTGGAGATTGTGATACAGAAGGGGTCCTTAATCTGAAAAGTAATAACATTCTCAAGGGAATGGTTTCTCTAGAAAGAATCTTTGACTCAGACCCAAGGGCTCGAGAGAAGATATCAGCTGAAGAAAAGGGAGGCGAATATGAAACAGTTAACTTGGCCAATGTTGGCCCTGAAAGGAATGTCTATATAGGGAAGGCCTGCCTTGAAGCAATTAGAGAAGACATACTAAGGGCACTTAATAAGAATATTGCTGCGATTGCTTGGGGTTATGAAGACCTCCAGACATTTGATGCTTATGTTATGACGCATACTATTCCCTTGAAGCCCAAAGCTAAACCCTTCCGATAAAAGCAGCGCCCTGTCAATGCTCTGATTGAACCATTGATCTATAAAGAAGCTCAAAAATTACTCTCGACAAGGATAATCTTCCCTGTGCGCCATTCAACCTGGGTGGCTAACTTAGTCCCAGTTCGTAAGAAAAACGGGGAGATCAGACTATGCATGGACTTCAGAAATCTAAATAGAGCTTCAAAAAAGGATAACTACCCACTCCCTTCCCTGGATGAGGTACTACAGATTGTCAATGGGGCACAAATGATGTCATTCTTGGACAGTTACTCTGGATACAATCAGGTAATGGTCGACTTTGAGGACAGGATGAAGACGACTTTCATTACAAAGTGGGGGACGTTTGCATACAGAAGGATTCCATTCGGTCTGATAAATGTTGGAGCAACTTTCCAGTGCGCCATGGACATAGCGTTCAAGGACCTAATCGGTAAGTGCATCATTGTCTATATGGACGACCTGACAGTGTTCTCCAAGGACCGAATGAATCATGCTGCGGACTTAGCCAAAGTTCTTGAGAGATGCATCCAATATGGCGTCTCCCTAAATCCCAACAAATGCGCGTTCGAAGTTTCTGAAGGGAAGCTGTTAGGGCACATAATTTCTAAAAGAGGGATTTCAATCGACCCAGATCGAGTTGAATCCATCCTAAAGATCGCCAGGCCAGGGAGTAAGAAAGAAATGAGGTCTTTCTTTGGGAAAATCAATTCTGTGAGAAAGTTCATCATAGGCTTTGTAGAGATTGTAAAGCCTCTGAACGAAATGATGAAGGATGCCAAAATAGAGTGGACTGATGAAGCAAAAGACACGTTTTCACAAGTCAAGCGATCCATCTCAGAAGCGCCGGTCCTTACCAGCCCCGATTACATTAGGCCATTCTATATCTATTCTTTCGCCTCTGCGCATTCATGTGCGGTTGTTTTAACTCAACGCAAAGAGGAGGCAAAGGAGAGACCGATTGCTTTCATGAGCTCTCCATTCAAAAATGCGGAAATAAAATACCCACCTCTGGAGAAGCAAGATTTTGCGCTGGTTTGGGCTGTTAAGAAATTCTGACATTACATTCTCCGCAGTCAAGTCGTCGCTGTAGTTCCTGACGCAGCTGTGAAGTCCCTACTGATGCAGAGCGAACTAGGAGAAAGAAGAGGGAAATGGATGGCCATCCTGCAAGAATTTGATCTGGAGATACATCCCATGAAACTAGTCAGGGGCACGGGTTTATCCCAGTCCATGGCGAACGTTGGTAACAACATCATCTGTCAGCAATACACAACCCAGTCCTTCTCCAACGATCCCTGGTATGCAGATGTTGTCTACCTAATGCTTGACAATCGTTGTCCAGAAGGAATGAATGCCACTAAAAGGAGAGCCCTAAGACTGAAGAGTTCTCATTATATGTTCAGAGGTGGGTTGCTATACAAAAGAAATTTTGAAGGAGTATACCTGAGATGCCTAGATCATCAAGAGGCTAAACTTGTGATCTTTGAGTTTCATGGGAAACATGGCACAGGTCATGGTTCTGCAGATTCATTAGCGCACCAGATCCTCAGATCTGGTTATTATTGGCCCTGTGTATTCAAAGATGCTCATTAGCATGTGAGGACATGTCGCATCTGTCAGATTTTTGCACCAAGGGAACGCCATTCAACAATGCCATTGCAGCCCGTCTATGAGGTGAGGCCGTTTGCCCAGTGGGCACTGGATTTTATTGAAGTGATTAACCTGAACTCTTCTGCAAGACATAAATTCATTCTAACTTCTACTGACTACTACACACTTGATGGACAGAGGCTATACCCTGCAAGAACAACACAACAAAGGTAGTGATCAAGTTCCTCACTAAGTGCATCACTACAAGGTTTGGGGTACCTTTCGCTTTGGTATGTGACAATGGCTTTGCCTTCTCTTCTGCTGAATTTATTTCCTGGGCATATGATCACAAGATTGTCTTGAAATATTCTTCAAATTATTATCCACAAGGCAATGGAGTTGCAGAGTCAACCAATAAGAATCTCTTAGGGGTCATTAAGAAACTGTTAGAGCATAACCCTAGAGACTGACATACCCAGCTTAGATTCACATTATGGGCAGATAGGACTAGGATTAAGGCTGCCTTAAACACCTCACCATTCAAGCTGGTATATGGCCAAGATCCTGTCTTTCCTATCCATCTGCAAATACCTATCCTTGAGTTCATGCATAAATTCTACTCCAATGACAATAGGATAGAGGTCAGGTTAGTTGCCTTGTTGAAATTAGAAGAGCAGAGAGATGTGGCCTTACAATAATTCTTTAGGCATCAGGCTGTTGTCAAACGATGGTTTGACAAAAGAGCCAAGATAAAGGCTTTTAGGATATCAGACCTAGTGTTGCTGTGGGATAAGGCTGGTGAAAAGAAAGGAAATCACCAAAAGTTTGACAAACTCTGGTTAGGCCCTTATCAAATCACTGAGATCCTAGGGGAAAAAGCTTTCAGACTGAGTAGCCTAACCGGAGAACTTGTTCCTTTGCCTGTTAATGGGAAATTCCTTAAGCACTATTTTGAATCTTGAGGCTTGTTGATTTCTATTTTGTATATAAGTAATTCGTTGTTCTTTATGTAAATAATTTATTTTTTCTCCTGTTTGTAAATAATTTGTATTTTTTTGTAAATACTTTCTGTGTCTTTGCTTGTCAATAATCTGTTGCTCCTTGTGTAGATAATTTACTCTTTGCTTGTAAATAGTTTGCTGATTATTTGTTTGTTCTTTCCTTCTTTCCTTTGTGTTTTCTTTGTTGTTCGGTCTTTGTTTTGTCTTGTTTCTTTGGGGATGATATGTCCTTTCCACCTGAAGCTGTGGGTTGTTATCTGAAACATACTTTGGTCATTAGGAGAGAAGTGGTTTAGATATTTTTCAGGTTTTCTGATTGGATGACTTTATCCTCAATTTTTTGTTTCATGCTTGTTGTCAATAAAGGTTGTGGAAAGTTTTGAAAACAAGGTGCCAAGTAACCTTCATTAGCTCCTCTGAATCTTTCAGAAATCCATAAGATCATCTCCTCTTGTAATGGTATATTTGTCTTAGGGTGATAGTGTTGTAAGACTTGAGTGAAAAATCCAATTTTCCAAGTGCTGTCATGAGGTCCATGGTAGTTTTCAACCCAGATCGGATGTTAAGCATCTGACATATTGAAAAAGAAATGAATGAAATATCTGAAACTTCAAAAAAAAAGAAAAGAAAAGAATTATCAAAAGAAAAGGAGGATTCAATATGAATGGGTGATTCCAGTATCTCTACCGGGGCTATGGACGCCTGATTGGCAGTAGAGCAATGCTGTGAGAGAACTAGAGGTATCTTCATCGGGGCTATGGACGCCTGACTGGCAGCAGAGCAATGCCCAGGATATCATTGCACGAAGGAAATCAACTCATGTAACTCAAATCTTGCACATTATTATTCAAAGGATAGAGAACACTTTATGAAAGAGTGATGCACAATCAAGCACACACACATAGATTCGGGGGTAGCCATTGATTGACTTACATTTGAGATTCTAGCTCTACCTTGTTTGTTATAACTGACCCAACTGGAGTTGTGATGTTCATGAACTAGGAGTTCTGGGTAGCTGAATCCTTCAGATTCTTGAAAATGGTTAAACCATTTTCCCAGTCGAGTCGCCATTTGTTATGCCTTGCATAACCACCCCATTTTGTTCTGGAACAAAATAGGTCCCCCTTTGTCTTTTCCCTTGGGCCATTGGTTTTCTGCCTTAGGTGTTTTCTTTTTTTTGGAGTTCTGTCGGAGGCGGAATCAGAACCAATACTGGACTTGGAAATTCCTTCCAGGTTCTGGTCTTGCTCTGTTCCTGGTTTCGGTTCCGACCGTTCTTTCTCTCCGTTCTTTGTTCTTTCGCAGAGTCGGGTCCCGGTCCGATTCAGGGTGTTAAACTTTCTTCGGGTCCCATCCCGGGTCCGACCCCGCCTTTTCTCTCTCTTCGTTGGTCTTTTTTGTTTTTTTATCTCCCGTGCCTTTGGTGTTTTCGGCCTTGCACATCTTTTTCTTTTTGTTTTCGGCAGACTCAGAACCGGAACCGGAACCAAACCTTGAAACTTGAAAAAGTTTCTGGTTCGAGTTCCGTTCTGATCCCGATTTTGCGTGTTTCTTTCTTTCGTTTTCCTTTTCTTCTTTTGTTTCGTCGTGGGATTTTCCCCTCCTTTTTCTCTTTCTTTTCCTTGCCCTTTCTTTCTATTTTCAGATGACGTCGGAGGCGGGCCCGGAACGGAATCCGAACTCAAAACTTGAAAAAGTTTCTAGTTCGGGTTTGGTTCTGGTCCCGATTCCGCTTTATCCATTTTTGTCTCTCGTCCCCATCCCGACTTATTTCCGCCTCCGCCAGCTTTAAGGAGGGCAGTGTGTTTTCGGTTCAGGTTTGGTTCTGCCTCAGTTGGAATTTGGATTTTCTCCTGAGTTCAGGATTTTCCACCCAATCCGGATTTTCCCGGATCTCACTCGAGCTTCGGCCGAACGCTGTTGTTCGGGGATTGTTGGTCTTCGCGGAATTCCGCATGGACTGGATTTTCCTGAAGTCCCGAGGCCTCCGAGGAGATGTACCTTCTTCGAGGAGATGTACCTTCTTCGCAAATTTCTTTCTCCTCCAGATTTTCCTGAAATCCGTTGTTCCCTATTTTTTTCGGGTTTGTCAGAATGTCTTCTCCTTTGCGGAAATCCGTCTCGCGCAGATTTCCCCAGAATCTAATGGATTGTGAAGAAGTAGGTAGTAGCAGGACTGTTTAGTAAATGATGATGCATTTTATGATTCATTTATGCTATTTTGAGGATCTCGCATGTGGTTCCTTGGTTGATAACGATCGGATTACGTTTCTAATGGGTGTTTTCATGCTTATTCCGCTGGAATCCGCCTAGCTTAGAATTCTCCAAAATTCCTCCTTGGCTTGGGTTCCGCGGGTCGGCCTGAGACCCGAACTATTTGTATGATCATTTTGTTCGAAGATTTAACGGTACCCTTCTGACATGGGATTCATTTTAATGATGATTTTGATTAATTAACTTTTGTTTGTGTGATCTTTACTGTGGTTTTCTTTGTTGAATTCAGGGCTAAATCACATACAAGATGATATTTGTCAAGGGAGCTCAGTTGGGGTGCATTCTTCAATCCAGTTGGTCATGAAAAATCAGCTAAGGCAAAGGTCGGCAAGACTTTCCTAACCTCTTGCCGACTAGTGGCTTGGCTCTGTCTGCTAAGGATCCAAAGGGGGTGTTGGAAATGCACAATTTTGATGATATTACATATTGTCCATACTCGCAAAGTTTCCAGAAAGGTCCCTCCATGAGCATATTTTCCCCATATCTGGCCCTGTTGCACTATAGATTCCATCAAGTCCGGATACTCCACATTACAGGTCATATCGCCGTGAGATCATATGAACTCTCCCTGACTTATAATGCATTTTGCTATGTATGCGTCTCTGTTGCCTATCGGCAAGACCTCAGGGATGTCACGGTGACTGGAGTTCACCTGTATTTGCCTATCGGCAACACATCATTCAGAGTCCCGACGACTAGGAGTTTCCTATCGGCATAAGTTTGTCTTCAGGGAAGGGTCTTGGCGAAATCTCCATGTCTCACCGACCGCTGTCAAAAGGATTCATATATCGACATAGGGTTTTCTCCCTGCAGAGAGGTCTCGACGAGATCTTCGTGTCTCACCAACCGGTGGTGAGGGCATACACTATCGGCAAAAGGTTTTCTCTTCGTCAGGATGTCTCAACGAATCTGAGAAGTCTCCCCGACTAACACACAATGAGCAAACACTTCGGTGGGAGTCATCTTCTTCGGCATGTGGTCTTGGAGAAGTCTCTTGGTCTTGCCGACTGACGGTGAAAGTCGCCCATCGCGGAGAGATCTGTTCGTCGGTATGAGGTCTCACCGAGTGTCTACGGTCACACCGACAAAGTACAACAGAAAAGGTCTCGCCGACGTGAAGTAATATCGGCATAATCTCTTTCCGATTTAATAGGGTCTGGCCGAAATGAAACAAAGTCACCAGAGGATAGATGGCTCGGTGTAATGTCTCACCGACTCATGAAGGTCACGCCGAAACAAAGGAAATCGGGGAGACTCCGGAGGAATAAAGGGCACTCGGTGAAATGTCTGGGCGACTCCAAGGTGTCTCAGCGAAAGAAATGGAGGTCAGCAGAAGGTTGTGGTGTCGGCATAATGTTTGGCCGAAAGAAAGAAAGTCACACCGAAAGGAAATGGGCTCGGTAAGAGAAGAGAAATTCGGGGTAATGTCACCCCGATTCTGATAAGTCTCAGCGACACAGAGTAAGCTCGCGGAGAGGAAAGACGTGCGCCAAGAGGTCTCAACGAAACGAAGGAGTCTTTTCGATGGGTTTTGCGGAATCGATATGACTTCTCTTGCTCGCTGAAACATCCCACCGACTATCTTGTGTCATGCCGATAACTTCACAATGGTGAAATTGCATCGGGGAGACACTGATGGTGTCTCACCGATATGAGATACTATTTGGACCACTTTTGACTGCCTGAAGAGCTCGCGTGACATGTGATCGTCCAATGAGGGAGCCAAAAGACTGACTCATCGGTCCCTTTGATCGATTGACTACTCCTGTGTAAGAAGATCAACAGAAAGCACGCAGGGTGGATTCATTCTAAGATCACTAAGTGATGCATCTGTTCGGGTGATAGCGTTCAGGTCTACAGGAGGCTCGACGGTGCTTCCAGAGGATGGTCAACGTGCGGAGAAGTCCAGAACAGAAAGGAAGTCGAAAGGAAAGAAGAAACTGTGACTCATAGGGGACAACTGTAGTAGCCATCAGCGGAGATTGATCATTATTAATGGTAAAGTGCCCTGGAGCATTCAAGGCATCCTCAACAGAGTTCAAGGTGGACACAGAGACAATAGAGTAAATGTTGCAGATGCAAAAGATCTAAGGTGATCCCCGGAACAACCTTCCAACAATATGGACAGCAGGGCTTCACAATGAATGCAGTTTTGACTTTCCTCAGAAAGATCTGAGGGCCGACTCTCCTACAGTCTGCAGATATTTTGTAAACCCTAATGCAGGGGATAGCACATTCCTATTGGTACATTTTGTATATAAGGCATTCTTGGCTCTTTGTAAAGAGGAGAACTTTCAGTGTTAGCACCTCTAGATTAGAACTTCTAGGTTTAGAGAACTTTTAAACTTAGAACTGTTAAGAGTTAGTCAGTTAACAGAAGGAGATAGAGTTGCATCTTGATTCTCAGTAATGAGAGCTTCTCTTGTCTTCTTGGTTATCAGTTAGTTTTTAGTACAGACTGTAATGTATTTTCAAGCTCTCCTAGTGTAGTTGGAAACAATTTGGAGCTGCAGATTCTCTGTACACTGGTGATTGTGCCAGCTTTGTAAATATTGCTTATCTATTTTAATAACAGTAGAAGCAATCAGAGTTTAATCTACTTCATGTTGTGTTCCTGAATGATATTTGTCTTAATTGGTCATTTGATTTGTGAAGTCTTCAAGGAATGAAATGCTATTTGTGTTTTATTTAAATGGTAATTAAAATCTGTTATGCGAATTAGCACTGTGAATGAAGGAGGTTGTGTGTGTCAATCATAAGTTTACTTTGTTCTGCAGTTTTGGTTTAAAAATTCCTTGAAGTTAACAAGTCTGGTTAAGGTTGGATGAACTATTTTTCTTTCTTGTTTCAAAACTATGACTTATCTTTTTATATTTCTTTAAAAACCCCTGTTAGAGTAGGTTTTATTTCATGCTTGATCCTAGAACAATCCAGAAGCTCACACCAGCAGGCCCCTTGAATATTACTGTTGCATTGACCATTGAGTAACATCAGCACAATTGAGACCCAACTACAAAGACCTTGGGAGCTAAGGCATCCATGTGTTGCCTTTCTCTTTTAGGAGAAGTAGAATAGCAATATTTTTCTTGCATTGTTGTGGTGCCAAAATCATCATCAACATGACCAGCACGAGAATGCAGTGTTATGACATGTGGCAAGAAATGATGGGTTGATTCAGATCATTGTTGTGAATCATAAGTGATCTATGGTCATCATGTAAAATTAGTTTAATCAAATGGCGACGATTTAAGGGAGAAAAATGAATGTATTAGAATGATTATGACACAAAAAAGAGATAACCACTCCAGTTAGGTTTTTGTTGCTAATTGGAAGTTGACGAAGGTACTGAGGCAAAGATGGTTGAAAGAATTTGTTACAGATCTGATATACAAATAAACATATTAAATGAAGTACAAAACCATATGTTACAGTTTGCTAAGAATAGAAAATACAAAGTATCTGGATAGGGTTGCAAGGATCGAGAGAAGAATATTTCTTGTTGGTGAAGACAAAATGATACGAGGAATAGCCTATCAGAAGGGAAGAACACAATGGGTTGAAAATGAATGACAAAAGTTGATCAGAAGGGAAGAAGATGGGGGGCTGTGATGTGTAATGAGGTTATAGAATAAAGTGTGACTTTGATTTGCATATTTGTGTAATTTGAAGGCCCATGAGATGTTAGTTGTAATGCAATTTCATTCTCATTCCAGTGGTAATAGAAAATCTTTGCTTCCTTCTTGCATTTTGTTGTGCAATTCCCTGTTGTTGTTGTGAGTTTGAGACTATAAGGGGAGTACCCTTCATCAAATGGTATCATAGTAGGAGTTCTTGAGTAAGTAGACAAATCACTGAATGTGAGGCTTTGCACCAAGACTTGTGGTTGTAGGTCTGTGAGAAAATATGCCTCCACGAAGAAACTGTTGTGGGAGAAATGTTGGTGTAACATAAGAGGATTTTAGAGCCCTTTAGAGACAACTTCAAGCATTGCAAGAGGAGTTGCATCGAGGAGTTGATGTTAGAGTAAGAGATAAAAGTGAAGATGAAGCTGAAGAAGAAAAGTTTGAGGAAGAAGAAGTAGCAGCTACAGATCTTGAAGAGGATAGAATTTTGAGGGCCATTTCCAAGATTGGAAGGAAACTAAGGATTGATGTTTCTAAATTTTCTAGAAACCTCAACCTAGAAGATCTGATCGATTGGATCAATGATATGGAGGAGTACTTTGAGTATGAGGAGGTGGAAGATCTTGAGAGGGTCGAATTTGTAAAAGCTAAGCTGAAAGGTCATGCTAGTATATGGTGGAAAGAGGTCTAGTTGGAAAGAAATTGAAGAGGAAAGGAGAAAATAACAAGATGGGACAGATGGTGGAAAAGCTAAAGAGATAGTTCATTCCTATGGACTATGATTTGGATTTGTTGAAAAGGATGTAAGGGTTTAAACAAGCGGGAAAATGCATCAAGGAGTATACTGAAGAATTCCACTATCCTAATTAGAGTAGGTCATTCAAAGGCCAACAAGGAGAAAGTTTCCCGTTACATAAATGGGTTGAAGCCAAGTATTCAAGAAGAGTTAAGTTTGGTGAGAATGTCTACCATTGAAGATACATACTAGTTTTCCTTGAAGGTAGAGGAAAAGCTAAACCAAAGATTCAAAAGCAAACAAAAAGGTCATGGTGGAAAGACTAGGGGATGGTAATATGATAGCCAAAGTAAAGATCAAATGAAGAATGATGGGTCCATTAGTAGTCAGAACTAGAAAGGAGATAACACCTATCGCCCTCAAGATCAAAATAATTGAGACCAAAGAGGAAGAGGAAGAGGAATAGGGCTAGGAAGAGGAGGCTTTTGTAGAACCTGTTTCCAGTGTGGGGAAGGACATAGAGCATTTGAGTGTCCTCAACATCAAGGAAGGACAAATAGAAGACCAAAGGGTAATGCCAAAGTTGCACGTGTAGATGAAGATGTTGAGTCTTCAAATTTTGAAGTTGCAGAAAGAGGAGAGGTTCTTGTTACTAGGAGGGCCTTATTGAACGAGGAGAAAAATAAAGATCAATGGAAGAATCTATTTCGCACAAGATATAAGTGTGAAGGTAAAGTTTGTAATGTGATTATTGATGGAGGTAGCATTGATAACCTTGTTTTAGAAGAAATGGTTAGTAAGTTGCAGTTGGAGAGAAGAACACATCTGAATCCATGTCGAATTGATTGGTTGTTGAAGGATCATAAAGCTTTGGTCAATGAACAATGTCTAGTAAAGTTCAAAATTGGAAATTATCATAATGAGGTACTATGTGATATTATTCCTATGGATGTCTGTAATATATTGTTAGGGATACCATGGAAGCTTGATTGAAATGCAGTACATGATGGACATGCTAACACCTACTCTTTGAAAAAGGAGTTCATCATAAGTTGAAACCCCTAAAAGAGATAGAGGAAAAGATATGCAAAAATGTTGGAATCTATTTAGTTGATGGAAGGAAATTTTTAGAGGGTCTGAAACATGAATATATGTGTTATGCTTTGATTCCTAGAGTTGATAGAAAGGATGATAAAGAGATATCTATAGATATTTTTGTAACATGCCAACTGTTCTTTGAAGTAATTTTTGCCAAGTTTTCACTTTGCGACGAAATAAACTATGTAACAAGCCATTGCAATAAAAAAATTATTTTCTTTATTGAGAATAAATGAACATAGATGCCATAACAATATACAAGGATTCCATTTTAATATAATAAATTCACAAATTACAATATTCCAAAAATTTGTACAAGTACATCCATAGCCCAACCAAGCTTCAAAGCAATAGATATAGATGGTCCAAGATCCGCCTTTCAAAACTTGGTCTTTTGTCACATGCTATGGAGGAGAAGCATCACTCAAGCACTTTTTCGCTAACCACAGACTCATATGCAGTCCCCCACACATCTATCATATGATAGATGGCCCTACCCTTCAATGAAGAGATTGGCAGAGTAACCTCGTACGACAACCACACTAAGCTTAGTGTTGTGGCCTACATGACTAGAACTTGTAACCCTATAATCTAGAACTAGCATGCACTACATGGAAATGATGAACTGATAGTGGATCCAAAGGCATTCACACTAATTTGGCCAAAGTGTTCTCACTCAGTACTTCGAGTGATGGTCATTTTATTCACTTACACTAATTAAGCTCAATTTGACTTAAGGCCACTATAATCTATGCATAGGTAATTCCTCCAATGGGCAATCTTTAACCCCAAAATTAACCTATCCCATTTCCCACTAACTCTATGGTATTTCTACTCACAAAGAATATGAACAAGTTCCCTCCCTTCAATGGACAAAAGATCCCAAGAGTAAACCACTAGCTATCTAGTATAATCAAATAACTTAGCTATGTGTAACCCTTAAGCTACCCTTGTTTAATCATATCTAGTATATTAATACCTATGACAAACAATTCCTCCTATCATGGAGTAATTACAAGCACTTCAAAAAACATCATAAACAACTTCTATTTTCCTTTCAAAGCAAATGCTATATTTCCCTAATGCAAGTAATCTCAATAGATTAAATAAAGCACCCAAGAATCAATTTTTCATAAACAAAAACAAATAAAGGAAGATGTATCCTCATGCCTATATTACGCTTATCCAATTGATTGATTTGTTGCAGAACTTTCCAAAAGTAGCCTACTAGCTTCACTTTGACCTCACAAGCAATACCTCAATAAAACCTCTCTCACAAGTTGATAATATGCTTCTCTCAAGTATAACTCAAACAATAAATCTCCTCACAAAATGATCAAGGCTCTTACAAAAAGCAACATATTTAGATTGCATAAAAGTGCATAATAGAAGTGTGGAATAGTGTGGAATAGAACACTGTAAATGAGAGAGCATGCTTCTCTATTTATACAACAGAAAGGAGACTTCACAACCTACAGAAAATGCATGTAAATTGATAGCAGCATCCATACTAGGCGACTCACTTCACTTGGAAAAAAGGTGGCAGTGATCAAAGATTTTACTCAACACATGAAGCTATAGGTCGATCTCTATGTTTATGTTCATATATAAATATATATTCATATATTTACATATATATGTGTGTGTGTGTGTGTGTGTGTGTGTGTGTGTGTGTGTGTCAACACACATATATATGTATATATATATCTTAGGTCAATAAAGTATGTATATATTCAATATACAAATGAATTCAAACAAGTTAACCTTCTCATAGTAATTACAATTACATTGATTTTGTACATATATATACATGTATATATATATATATGCCTCTATGTACATGTATACGTATGTGTACATATATTAATACATTCGTATGGGCATGTTCGTTTGCCAACATTCATGTGTATTGATACATGTATACATATGGATATATGTATATATCATATATATATATATATATATATACACACATTCAATTGCACACCACACACACACAATTACTATCATATTGATAGGTATCTACGTGTGATATATCTATACATATACATGTACACACTGTAAGATCCATTTGATAGTTCCATGTGCATAAGCAACCCATTCATAAGTGTGCATAGGTATGTCTACCTATGTACCCTTATTTATGCATTCCTTCATGTGTATGGTCTATCATCGACATGCTTATGTATACATATACATACATTCCACGTGTGTTTAACTTATCAATACAAGAATAGTAATAAAGGGAAGAACTCACAAGCTCAAACAGATAAACATCACCCAATAATGCATTCAATAGTAATTGAGACCCTTACTAATGCAGACATGTCAAACTAAGGATGAATTACCAACTCCCCACATAATAACTTGACTCAACCATACTACTGTGAGTGTGTGTGAACTCAGATAGGTTACGTTACTGGTTACCCAACCAAGATCTTCTCCTAAGTGGTACTTCCCCTCCACCTGGAGGATTGAACATACACCTACATCCAACTAACACATGCCCACGATAGTCAGCTGTTCAACAAAATATGTATTACACATAATACATCTCCATAGTTAGAATATCAATTCAATAATCATTCATTTCACATATATGCATTTCTTCACATATCATTAAATGAAATAACATTCATTCATAATTCATGGATAACAAAGTGCAAGCACAATTTATTCACCTTCAAAATTCAAATTACATTCACATTTACCCTACATAGTAATAGTAAATAGTAAATACATAATTGGGGTGTAATAGTTTCTAATTTATTGGATAAGTTTCAGGATATTGTGTCTGATAATGTTCTTGAGGGTTTGCCTCCAATGAGAAAGATTAGTCGTTAGATGGATTTGAATCTTGGAGCTAGTTTTTCAAATATGGTTTCCCATCGAATGACTCTAGTAGAAAATGAAGAGTTGAACAGACAAGTGCAAGATTGGCTACAAAAGGGATTAATTCGAGAGAGTTTGAGTCCATGTGCGGTACCTAAAGTACTAGCACCGAAAAAGGATGGAGAATGAAGGATGTGTACAAACTTTCGAACCATCAACAAGATTACTATCAAGTATAGATTTCCCTTGCCAAGGATGGATGACATCATGGATTGTTTGAGTGGAGTTGAATACTTCATGAAGTCATATTTGAAGAGCAAATATCACCAGTTTCATATTAGAGAAGGAGATGAATGGAAGACAACCTTCAAAACCAAGGAGGGCTTGTACGAGTGGTTAGTCATGCCTTTTGGGCTAACTAATGCACTAAGCACCTTCATGTGGCTCATGAATGAGGTATTGAAAGAATTTTTGGGTAATTTTTTAATTATTTATTTGGATGGTATTTTTATTTTCACTAGAAGAACATTTGATGCATATCGGAAAAGTTTTTGAGAAGCTAAGAGAAGAAAAGTTTTTGATTAATTTGGGGAAGTGTAGCTTTGTGAAGAAAGAATTGGTATACTTGGGATTTTTTGTCTCAATAGATGGTCTTACGATGGAACCATAGAAGGTGAAAGCTATCAAAATGGCCTACACCAAGGAGTGCTACGAAGGTGAGATCTTTTCATGGTTTATCAAGTTTTTATAGAAATTTTATCAGAGGTTTCAGTAGTATTTGTGCACCCCTAACTAAAACAATGAGAGGAGATAGAAAAGTGTTCAAGTGGACTACCAGAGCAACAAAGAGTTTTGATTTGTTGAAAAGGAAAGTCATAGAGCAGCCTGTTTTGGCACTTCCAAATTTCAACAAGGTATTTTAGGTAAATTGTGATGCTAGTGCCAGTGCCATTGAAGTTGTTTTGAGTCAAGAAGGTAAACCAATTGCTTGTTTTAGTGAAAAGTTGAATGGCGCAAAGAGGAAGTATTCTATTTATGATCAAGAGTTTTATGCTATAGTTTAGGCTTTGAAGAAATGGATACACCATCTGTTGCCAAAAGAGTTTGTTTTATTTACTAATCATCAAGCTTTACAATATTTGAATAGTCAAGGGAAGTTAAATCAGAGACATTTGAAATGGGTTGAATTTCTGCAAGGTTATACATTTGTTTTGAAGCATAGGAGTGGAAGATCTAACAAAGTTGTAGATGTCTTAAGTAGGAGGCAAAGTTTGTTAACAAAAATGCAGGTCGAAGTTGTTAGGTTCAATGAACTCAAGAGATTGTATCCTGAAGATCCTGATTTTGTAGAGGCTTGGAGAGCTTGCATGGAGCCTATCACTTTGGATAGTACAAGATGGTTGGATTTCATAATCCAATACGGTATGTTGTTTAAAGGAAACCAGTTGTGCATTTTGAGGAGTTGGGGATTAGTTAGATACTTTGGTCGACATAAGATAGTTGCCAATGGTAGCGAGTATTATTATTGGTCACAATTGCACCAGGATGCAAAGAATTTTGTGCAAAGTTGTAGAGTATGTCAGATGGCGAAAGGAACAAGTCAAAATATTGGATTGTATCAACCATTACCTGTACCAAAGAGGCCATGGGAGGACATTAGTATGGATTTTCTTCTTGGGTTATTGAGGACACAGAGAGGACATGATTCAATATTTGTGGTGGTGGAAAAATTTTCTATGATGGAACATTTTATTCCTTGTAAAAAGACCAATGATGTTATTCATGTTGCGGAGTTGTTTTTCAAGGAGGTAGTGAGATTGCATGGACTACCCAAGAGCATAGTTTCAGATCAAGATACAAATTTTGTTGGTTATTTCTAGAGGAAATTATGGAGGAAGTTCAAGACCGATTTGAAGTTCAGTTCTGCACACCATCCACAAACCAATGAACAGCCAAAAGTGGTGAATGGGAGTTTGGGTAACCTACTACAATGCTTGGTAGGAAATAAAACCAAAGGATGGGATATGATTTTACCATAGGAAAAAAATTCTTACAACAATTTTGTTAATAGGAGCACTGGTAAATCACCATTCTAGATTGTATATGGGAGTGGTCCAAGGAATGCTTTTGAGTTGAGGAGGATGGACAAGGGAGAAAAGACAAGTGCCGAATCTGAAGACTTTGCTAAGCACCTAAAGAATATGCATGAAGAGGTGAGAAAGCATATTAATAAGATGAATATTCAATATAAGGTCGAGGTAGATTATAATTTAAGGAGACAAGGAATTTCAGGTTGGAGACAAAGTCATGGTTCACTTGAGAAAAGAGAGATTTCTAGTTGGTACTTACAATAAATTAAAAATGAAGAAGTTTGGACCATGTAAAATCTTGAAGAAGCATGATTCGGGAAATGCTTATGAGGTAGAGCTGCCTAATGAAATTCATATTTCACCTGTGTTTAATATTGTAGATTTGATAGAGTATCATCAAGGAGGGATTGAAGAAGAATTGGCTGAAGCATTAGGTTCTCATTGTGGAGACCCAAGTTCAAATCCCAAAGGGACATCTAATACATAATTCTAAGTTGTGACTCTTTGTCTTCCATAGTTGGCTTCTAGTGTGGAGGTGGTTTCTAAATACATGGATTTCTAAGTTATGGTTCTTGGTCTTTCATAGGTTGTTTCTTGTGTGCTTGCTTAGAATGAGCTAATATTAGTATGTTGGTTGTGCTTGCAAGATCTTGTATTGGTTTCATATTGATACTCATATGAGTAAAATATTTAGCAATATTTAGCAATATAAAATAAATAAATGTTTCAAGGTAAATAAATAAAATAGTAAGACTGAGTAAACACCCCAAGTTAATGAGTTGAGACTATACCTATCTAGAATAAATGCACTAACATAAATATGGAATTCAAATAATAAATAATAATACTTAGCAAAAATCAAGATGATGGAATATATGCAATACAAGATGTATGGAATGATTATATATATCTCTAGCTCACTTTTACAACTTGGACCTAAACTTAGTGCACATAGTTGACCTTGGTGTGTAGGTCTAAACTTGATTGATTTGAACCTTGTGATATGCCCATCTCAATGTCTATGACTTTAATAGATAACTGGCAATGTCAAAACCCTTAGATTTTTAATGTCTTTTGGAAAATGATCTAGAACGAAAAAACTTTAATGCAGACCTAGATATTGATGTAATTTGTAATATTTCTTGAATGATGATGCAAACATTAATGAAAGTTTAGATGGTAGGTGTGATAGATTTGAAATAAAATAGGGTCAATCCTTAAATAAAATTTTAAAGGCTGCAAATCTTTTTTTTTTGCAACAATTTTCACCATTATAAAAATATATACACAATTATCATTTTAAACCTTTTTTTAGCATAAATTAATAATAACTTCTCATTTAACAATATTTAATAAAATTAAATTAAACTTTAAAATTATGCATTTATACAACTTCTATTTGAATTTTTTACCACATAAATTAATAATTGTGTCATTTATTTATTTATTGATTATCGTTTACAATTATTTTTTGCTCATACAAGCATCAACATGAGATCAACACAAGCTTTTGCTAACACAACCATAAGACTAATAATAACTCCTTTTGAACAACCACACTAGAAATCACCCATGGAAGACCAAGAGTCTCATTCAATTTTATTTAAAAATAATATTAAAGAATTTAAAAGCTAAAAATTGTGCATTTATAAATCTGTTAAAACTCGATCACAAAAAATTAATGATAGATTTATGAAATTCAATAAAAGAAACATAGAATTGAAACTTTTATGTATTCCTCTATATATAATAATATATAAAATCTACAAATTATTTAATCTACACTTACCTAGAGTTTGTAGAAATCAAATTGCTGTCAATTAAATGCTCATAACCATCAATAATGTGGGCTTAAAACATTGGAAACCATAGAATAAATAACATATACAATGAATAACACCCAAATCCAAAAGATCCCCATATGCTGATCCAATTTCAATATTTCCTCTCTGGGTCTGCAATCAACAGCAACAATTTCTTGTCCTTGACATGAATTTGCATTTGAGCCATCTTGCCTTCCATCTGGAGCATTTAAATGTATTTGTTGGGCTGGTATTTCTGCAGGAAGTTCATGATGGACTTCTTCTTCAAATGGTGGCCCATTTCTTTGAAAAATGCTTGATAAACGGCCATATATTCTTTGGATTAATAATGTAAATCTTCTTGCTAAGCAACCACATAGCCTACCAACTCGTCGTATAAGAGTTTTGCATGGGCATTCACGACGTTCACCTGGGTTTCCTTCCTGCTGTCTCATGTTGGATCTGCAATGCTAATGGAGATTTTGCAGCAGCAGGAAAATGGGTTTCAAGAGAAAAGCACAATGGTTTCCTAGTTACTTAAAGCTGGGGCAAAAGAAAACGTTATGTGACTCTTAATCTTCTCTCCATTGGCTTGAACATGTGATGTTTCATGTAATTCACACGACGCTAATAAAGTGGAGTGGTTTTGAGATTGCTAAGAATTTAAAACGTTTAAAGGATTAATTATTAGAATAAAAAATGTAAGTTTATCCTGTTGAATTTTAAATTGAATATTACATGGTAGGGAAAGGAAGTTTTGAAAGAGTTTTTTTGGGAAAGAGATTTAAAGGAATATTTAAGATGGCATAGTTAGGAATTTGAGTTCTTCTAGGGTATCAATTAGTGCTACTACTTAGCAATAGCAGTGGATAGTATTCAGAGGTCTTTATTGGAGTTGTTGGATTGATCGTTGTACTTTTGGGAGTTGATTTTGTGGACTAATTTTTATTTTGGATCTAGGTGAGGACACTGATTTGGAAGTTCACTACGAGTTTTGGGGTTCAAATAAATTCATCACCAACAATTCACTGCTGTGACATATTCATCACGTATACAATTCACCACCATCAATTCATCACTGTAGTATATTCACCGTGTATACCTTTTTTATGCGTTCAACAAAATCTTTGTACTTTTTGTTTTTTGGGTGCTCTTGGCCACTTAAATATTGAAAAATGTATACATGGTGAATATACCACTAGAGGTGAATTGTATATGCGATGAATATGTCACGGCAATGAATTGCTGGCAGTGAATTGTTAGTGGTGAATTGCTGGTAATGAATTTTCCTACAGCCACGAGTTTTGATATAACAACAAATTTACATGAGCCTCAACTCAAATTAAATTCTTCAGAATTACATTGGAATGAGAGCGTTGGACTAACTGCTGCACCTCTAAAAATTGATCATATGAACTAATCACCACTCTAGATCTATGTAAAGATGCTGATTTGAAAGTTATATTAACACCTACAAGTTTTAATATACCAATGAATCTACAAGAACCCTTTGGATATTTGACAATTTTGGAAATCTGGATATCTCTTTAAGGAGCATGAATGGATTGTTAATCTCCGCCATTCTTGCATACACCAATTTTATTATCTGTGTACAAACAAAATTTTGTTCAAAGAAAATATGTTTGGCAGAGGCATCATTCTGTGACTGCAGGCATAAACTCTAAAGATTTTTAATCCAACCTTACATGTATGAAATTCAGTCTGCATGCACAAGCAAAAAGATTGTCCAGATCAGATTTGTATCATTGTGCTACTGCAGCACTTTCCAATGTTCTTTATTTTGTATTCCAGTTTGTATATTTCGCAATACAAACAATGCATTTATTTTTTTCTACATGAGCCCATGGATCTCAATGAGGACTATGATGGAGAACACTAAATTTGTACAACAAATAACAAACTTAGATAAAATGAAAACTCTCGTCTACAAACTTGAACAGAACTTGAAGAAGCTTACAGGTATGGTGATGAAACAAAATCAAATTATTAAGGTGGGAAAAATGCAAATCAGATTACTATGCAGGGCTAAAAAATCTCAAAACTGGAAATGACATTGGTAAAATTCAGTTAAGTGATTATTATTCAACCAACACAAATTATTGGGGCGGTGGGTCTAGCTCGATTGGCTAAAGCATCCTGTTGCACGCAAGAGGTCACAAGGACTAGTCTCCCCACTATCCCCGTGGTACCAGAGTACATGTTGCGCTAGTGCCATCGGCCACATGAAAAAAGTTTACCAGGCGCACTGCAATTTATAGGGGGACGGATACCCAACTATTCCTGCAGTCAAAAAAAAAAAAAAAACAACACAAATTATTTCAGACATTATTGAAATCTCTAGGAAGAATGTCCAAACACTAAGGATCAAAAAGAGCTTGTGGCCAAACTTAGAGGATGTACCTACACGACAATTATGGGTGTTGGATTAAAATAACAAAATAATATTTTTTCTCATAAAGAAGGAATAGAATATTAAATATTTATTAGTTTTTGCATGTCTTTTAAAATATGAGTTTACATTTTTTTAATAATTTCAAAACCTCTATATTAGTGTCTTTTTTGCTGTCTATGACCATCTCTATGTCACAAATACCTTTAATCTTTCACATTTATTGTAAGTTTTTTTTGTTAGTTATTTTTATGGTCTCAAACACCTTCAACCCAATAGTTCATGCTAGTGTTGATGGTTTGACAACTCTGAACAATGACACCATTCAACAAGCGCCCTTAGAAAATTTGTTCCAAAGGTTTTTCATGAGGTAAGCACTTTGACTCTCCAACGGATGTGGTTTTATCTATCCTCGAATTTGATAATGCATGCAAGTGGTTATATAATTTCTTTGATAGGGTATATTGTTGGGAGAACTCCCCCAAAAAGCATGCTTCATGACTAGGTTAACAAGCATTTGGCCCTACATGGGGTCCAACTTGATGTTGCTTAGAACGTTACCAAAGGGTTCTTTCTTTTTCTCTTTGTTGAGGCCAACCATGCCGAGGCCATTCTTAAGCATGGGCCATGGTATGTACATGCGTCTTTGTTAGTCTTTCAGATGTGGATGTGTGACTTCACAATTTCAGATGAAAAAATGATTCATGTGCTAGTTTAGTTTGAGTTCCTTAGTTTATCCCTTCCCTATTGGAAATTTTAAACAACCATTGTTGCTTCCCTCAAGAAAGTCATATGTGTTGAGCCTGATAGGCTTTATCAATCTTGTCCACATAAGCATGTTTTTATTGAGATTGAATTGTTCAAGGATTTGAATGAATTTGTGGACATCTAGATTGGGCATCTTTGCCACACCCTGTGTGTGTTATACCTTAACTTGCCCAATACTTATTTCTAGTGCTAGTTTGTTGAGCCCTTTGGTGGTCCCCTAGGTCCAATCACCTCCTCAATCTAGTGAGGTTCCTTCCTCAAAACTTGAAGAAAATGGACCACACTTACAAACTATAAAAGCAAGAATGACAACTCTAATGACTCCTAGGCTAAATCCCGACCCACTTTAGGTCACCCAACTACTATGGTGCAACCAACAAAATTTTCAAACCCTTTTGAGAATCGGAAATAGGTTATCCCATCTAGTGATGAGCCTTCCTCTAGGCCAAGATTCTCTTGAATGCTACAATTGATATTTGTTCTATCTTCTCAACTATAAATTTATTCATTTTCCCCCCTCCTAAGTATCTGTGACATTCTTATAATCCACTTGGATAGTTGGAGGAGGGAAAGTATTGTTGGATATTGTGGTTGTGTTGTTGATATGTGGTTGTCATTGATGTCAACACTATTAGCATTAATTCATTAGAAGTTGTATATGTCGAAGATATTGAGAAAATTGTAATGAGATGAGTTGCAAGTTGTTAGTGGTGAAGTGAAGTTCAATATGTTGGTAAGTTTTGTACGTTGATGATCAGAGGTTGTGGACTAAAGGGTTTGTTGTTGAGTATCTAGTTTATCCACGACAAGTTTTAGAGATCCACGTGAAGATTTGATTGAGTTATGAAGATTTACATTTTGACAGTTTTTCTGTTGCTTCAGTTGGTGTTGCTGATTGAAGATGATGTTATTTCAGTTAGTTAAGTTGTTGCAGATGCTTCTCTGGTGATTCGTGATGTTTGTGGATGCTTCTAGATCAGGCTCTATCTTCTTTGCACGTCTGCATTGATCGTTGTGCTCATGGTTGGCGATTTTCTCTTGCGTGTTCATGTTTTTCTTGTTCTTGGCCAACATGGTGGTTGTAGCGCGTTGTGGATCTTCGAGGAGTAATTAATTGAAGTGTTTTCGCATTGGAGATGTTGATTTAGGTCTTCACTAAGCTGTGGCCAACCTTGGTTGATTTGCATTAATAATCTTTAGTATTTTGGGCAGACAGTTTATATTCATTTTATTATTTTGTTGAGGCCGACATGAAGGGATGAAATTTCTTGTTGTGGATATATAAGAGTGATTGTTTACTCGAATTGGTGTGTTTGAATGTATGCCAAAGTGTTCTTTTGTGTATGTGCGAATATTGATCTAAATCATTCGAAGGCAGAGCAAAGTGTGAAGAAGAGTGAAGAAGAGTAAAGAAGTGTTCATGCACTTAACCGAAACTGTGATCAGGCAATAGCATATGCTATTTTATCAGTTCAAATCCCTACGGATGTAATCTGATTCTTTTTGTAAGACAGTGTGTCTTCCATTGGGCGGTTAGCCCTATTGTAATTGAGTAGTGAGCTCTAGGTAGTGTGCCTGAATGCAAGTGCATTCCCCATATTTTCATTTCTTATACTTTTAACAGGTTATAATCTTGTGGACTAACCTCCACCGTGGTTTTTCCCCTAACAGGGTTTCCACATAAAAAATCTTGGTGTTATGTGTGTTGATGATTTATGCTTTCATGGTTAATAATTAGATTTGAGAACAAGGTTAATAAGTTGAATAAGTTTTAAATTTATGTGACAACTGATTCACCCCTCCTCTTAGTTGTCCACCCTTGTGTTGCCAACAATTAGTATTAAAGCAGGTTTCTTGGAAGAAGTTTAACAACTTGAGGTGATTTGGAATGGCGACTTACAAGAAGGATAGTCCAAGATTTGATGGAACAAATTATTCTCTATGGAAGACTCGAATGGAGTGTCATTTGAGATGCATTGGTCAACCCTTCTGGAACATTACATGTAATAGGCATGTTATTCCTCAGAATGGTCCTACTACTACTTCTGAGATTAGAGATGTTGAGTATAATATCTGGGCTAAGGAAGCTTTGTTGAGTGCTTTGACTGATTCTGAGATGACAAATGTTATGGATCTGAAAACTGCATATGAGATATGGAAAAAGTTGGAAACCTTGTATGAAGGTGATGCTAATGTGAAGATTGCTAAGTTGCAGAGTCTAAAAGGGAAATATGAAAGGTTGAGAATGGGTGATGATGAGAACATTACTATTTCTATGCAAAGAGTGAATGAACTTGTGTGTGGTATCAGATGTGCTAGTGGACAGATAAACGAATCGGAGATTGTTGCTAAAGTGCTTAGATCCTTTCCTGATTCTTACAAAGTCAAAGCTAGTGCTATTGAAGAGATTCAGACTATAACAAATGTAACCAGAGACATGTTGGTTGGTAAGCTTACTGCTTTTGAGTTGAGCAAATTTGGTGATGCCCTTCCTAAGGTTGAATATGCATTTAAGGCTACTACTTCCGGGAGAGATAGACAAAGATATGATTCGAGTGAGAGTTCATCTAGAAAGAAATTCAAGTATGAGGATGAAATCAAACAAATTGAAGAAGAAGAAAGAGAGTTGGAAGAGCTGGAAGCACTTATTGTCAAAAGAGTACCGAGAGGAAAAGGTAAGTATGTAGGAAAATTGTCTCTTAAATGTTTTTTCTTGCAATAAGATAGGTCATTTTGCATCAAGGTGTCCGGAAAGAGCTCCTAAACCAAGACATAACAAGCCTAGATTTCAAAAGAAGTGTTACTATGTTGTTGATGAAGGTGTGACAGATGATGAATCTGATAAAGGAAATAGAAGTGATGATTAATGGGTATTTATTGCTATCAAGGAAAACAATCCTGCATCTACTGAATCTGCTAGTTGTACAAATGTGGAGAAAGCCCTAGATTCTCAAGTTGAAGAGAAAGATGAATGGGTGATTGATAGTGGATGTTCACATCATATGACAAGAGATAAAAGTAAGTTTGTAAGCTTGGAAAAGTATAATGGTGGTGTTGTGATATTTGGTGATAATACAGTTGGTGTGATTTGTGGCAGAGGATGCATTTCTCTTGATGGTAAGCATAATACTAATGATGTCTTGTATGTGGAAGGCTTGAAGCATAATCTTTTAAGTGTTGGTTAGATGGTTGACAAGGGATACAATCTTCAGTTCAAGGATGGAAAGTGCAAAATACTAAGTTCCAGAAATGTAATTGCATCAAGTACAAAAACAAAAGGTAATATCTTTCACTTGAGTTCTACAAGTAAAAGTTGTTTGATTGCTCAAGTTGATGAAAGTTGGTTATGGCATAGGAGAATGTGTCATGTTAACTTTGATAATATTGTCAAGATAAGTTCTACTAAGGCTGTGAGAGATCTACCTAAGTTGGTGAAACCTACTAATGCCATATGCAATGAATGTCAGTTAGGAAAGCAAACTAGAATTTCATTTTGAAGCAAACAACATTGTTCAAATGAATTGTTGGAACTTGTGCATATCAATTTGTGTGGTCCCTCTAAGGTCATAAGTTTACAAGGTTTCAGGTATTTCATGCTACTCATTGATGATTATTCAAGAATGGTGTGGGTTACTTTCTTAAGGGAGAAATCTGAAGCACTGGAAAAGTTCAAGACCTTTAAGGCTATGGTTGAGATAGAGACAGGTCTGAAGATTAAATGTCTGAGATCATATAGAGGTGGTGAATTCACTTCTAGTGAATTTAATTCTTTTTGTGAAGTACATGGAATAAAGAGACAATTATCTACACCGCGGACCCCTCAGCAAAATGGAGTTGTAGAAAGGAAGAACATAACAATTGAAGATGCTACCAGAACTATGATGTTGGAAGGAAATGTCTCTCATATCTATTGGAGAGAAGCTGTGAGTATTGCTGTGTACACACTCAACCAGGTACAAATCAAAGGTGAAATTGGTAAGACCCCTTTTGAGCTATGGACTGGTCAAAATCCTACTGTTAAATATTTCAAGATATTTGGAAGTAAATGTTATATCAAGAGAGATGAAGATATAGGAAAGTTTGATGCTAGGAGTGATAGGTATCTTTCTAGGTTATTCTACTAATAGCAAGGCCTACCGGTGTTACAATAAAAGATTGAGGAAAATGGTTGAAAGTGAAAATGTCAAGGTTGTTGAAGACTTAGGTAAACCATCCAGAACCTGTGGATATGATTCTGATGATCAGAATGACAATACAAAAAAGGGAAAGCAAGTTCAAACTACAAATCAAGTGCAAATCATTCTGGTGGATTGGGAAAATCAAGAGGAAGAAGAAACCGACGAAGTTGCAGAAGAGAGAACACAAGAGCCTGAAGTTGAAGAACAACCTAAGAAGACTCCGAGTTATGTAAGATTGAATCATTCATAAGATTAGATTACGGGTGATAAGAATAAATTTGTCTAGACTAGGAGAAAAATTGCAGAAGAATACTGCTTGATTTCAAAGACCGAGCCTACTAGTGTGAATGAAGCATGTAAATATGAGCATTGGGTTGAAGCAATGAAAGAGGAACTAAAACATATTGAGAAGAATGATACTTGGATTCTTGTTCCCAGACCTAAGGATAAGAATGTCATTGGAACTAAATGTGTCTTTAGAAACAAACTAAATGAGCAAGGAGAAGTGGTTAGAAACAAAGCAAGACTGGTATACAAAGGATATTCATAGATCGAAGGAATTGATTTTGAAGAGACTTTTACCCCTGTTGCTAGAATTGAAGCTATAAGATTATTTGTTGCCTATGCTGCTCACAAGAACTACAAAGTTTATCAGATGGATGTCAACTTAGCTTTTCTAAATGGTGAATTGGAAGAAGAAGTGTATGTTGAGCAACCTAATGGATTTGAGTTGACTGATAAGGGAGATGTGGTGTGTTGGTTGAAGAAAAAATTGTATGGACTCAAGCAAGCCCCTAGAGCCTGGTATGCCAGATTGGACAAGTATTTGTTGAAACTTGGATTTAACAAAGGTACTGCTAATAGTAATTTGTATTTCAAAAATGATGATAAAGATCTGATTGTTGAAGTCTTTGTTGATGATATCATTTTTGGAGGAGATGATGGTTTGTGCATGAAGTTTGCTAATGAGATGCAGAATGAATTTGAAATTTCAATGATTGCTGAGATGAAATTCTTTTTGGGATTGCAAAAATTACTCAGTTAGATAAAGGGATCTTTATATCTCAGTCCAAGTATGTGAAGGAATTGTTGAAAATTTTTGGTGTGGAAGATTCAAAGCCAATCAATACACCCATGGTGACCGGATGCGAGTTGACAACAAAAGATGATTCTCCAAAGGAAAATCAGACTAGATGTAGATCAATGATTGGTGGATTGTTGTATTTAACTCAAACTAGGCCTGATATCATGAATGATGTATGTATTGTTGCAAGATTTCAAGTTGATCCGAAGGAATCTCATGTGACTGTTGTGAAGAGAATTTTCAGATACTTGAAGGGAACAGTTGATTTTGGCCTATGGTATCCTAAAGATGGTGATCTTACTTTGAGTGCCTTTATTGATGTTGATTGGGCAGGAGATGTAAATGACAGGAAAAGTACTAGTGGTGGAGCATTTTTCTTGGGTAAGAAGTTGATCTCATGGTTAAGTAAGAAGTAGAATGCCATTTCCTTTTCTACAGCAGGGGTCGAATACATTGCTCCTGCTAACAGTTGTACTCAAGTCCTATGGATGAAACAAATGTTGAAGGATATCAGAGTTGTGTATAATGATCCTATTGCTATATTCTGTGACAATTCAAGTGCTATTAACATTTCTAAGAATCCAGTGCTACATTGAAAGACAAAGCATATATCTATTAAGTTTCACTTTTTGAGAGAGAAGGTAAGTGAAAAGGAAGTCAGACTAGAGTATGTACCTACTAAGGAGTAGATTGCAAACATGTTTACCAAGTCATTTCCTAAGGATCCTTTTGAGTATCTTAGAGGGAAGTTAGGGGTGATTACCCCTCCTAATCAAAACTAAGGATGCATTGCTTCGTATCAGTCTGTGCATTTCATAGTCATATCTTGTTTTAGATTGATATTGTGGTGCCTGCTACTTAGGGGGAGTAGTCAGATGTTCAGATTCTCAGATATGTGGTTCAAATTTTGTGTGGAGCTTAGAGACCTTTCTCATTGATGTCAAAGGGGGAGAAGAGTCATGTGAAAAAAATGGTGATTATTTGGGGAGAAGAGCCTTGTGGAGAGAAGATCATGTGAAAGAGTTGAGGATAAAATGAGTCAGAATCTAAGGGGGAAGTAAGTGTCAAGAGTTAGTTGCATTGATGGTGTTTTTTACATCATGTGTTGCCATCAATGCCAAAGGGGGAGATTGTCAGATATTGTGGTTGTGTTGCTAATATGTGGTTGTCATTGATGTCAACACTATTAGCATTAATTCATTAGAAGTTGTATATGTCAAGGATATTGAGAAAATTGTAATGAGATGAGTTGCAGGTTGTCAGTGGTGAAGTGAAGTTTAGTATGTCAGTAAGTTTTGTACATTGATGATCAGAGGTTGTGGACTAAAGGTTTGTTGCTGAGTGTATCTAGTTTATCCATGTCAAGTTTTAGAGATTCGCGTGAAGATTTGATTGAGTTATCAAGATTTTCATTCTGACAGTTTTTATGTTGCTTCAGTTGGTGTTGTTGATTGAAGATGATGTTATTTCAGTTAGTTCAGTTGTTACGAATGCTTCTCTCGTGATTCTTGATGTTTTTGGATGCTTCTAGATCATGCTCTATCTTTGTTGCATGTCTGCATTGATCGTTGTGCTCGTGGTTGGTGATTTTCTCTTGCATGTTCATGTTTTTCTTGTTCTTGGCCGACATGGTGGTTGTAGCGTGTTGTGGATTTTAGAAGATTAATTAATTGAAGTGTTTTCACATTGGAGATGTTGATTTGGGTCTTCACTAAGTTGTGTCCGACCTTGGTTGATTCGCATTAATAATCTTTAGTATTTTGGGCTGATAGTTTATATTCATTTTATTATTTTGTTGAGGCCGACATGAAGGGATGAAATTTCTTGTTGCGGATATATAAGAGTGATTGTTTACTCAAATTAGTGTGTGCGAGTGTTTCCAGAGTGTGCTTCTATGTATGTGTGAATATTGATCTAAATCATTCAAAGGTAGAGTAGAGTGTGAAGAAGAGTAAAGAAGTGTTCATGTGCTTAACCAGAATTGTGATCAGGCATTAGCAGATGATATTTTATCAGTTCAAATCCTTGTGGATGTAATCCGATTCTTTCTGTAAGATAGTGTGTTTTCCATTGGGCGGTTATCCCTGTTGTAATTGAGCAGTGAGCTCTAGGCAGTGTGCCTGAATGCAAGTGCATTCCCCATATTTTTATTTCTTATACTTTTAACAAGGTATAATCTTGTGGAGTGATCTCCACAGTGGTTTTTCCCCTAACAGGGTTTCCACGTAAAAAATCTTGGTGTTATGTGTTTTTTTGATGTGTTGATGATTTATGCTTTCATGGTTAATAATTAGATCTGAGAACAAGGTTAATAAGTTGAATAAGTTTTAAAATTCTATGACAACTGATTCACCCCCCCTCTCAGTTGTCTACCCTTGTGTTGCCAACAAGTATACTGCAAAAAACAAAGAATGTTAATTCCCAACATCCAATTGGGTAGTTTTTCATCAATTTTTTTTTTGCAAAATCATTTTTCTTGTCTCCAAAATTTGGATAGTCATGAGATGCCTTTAGATTTTTGCCAATGATTTTTATTTCCTAAAATATTTAAGGTCTTACCAACCTCCCCATAAAATATATAGTGAGAGATGTTCATCAAAAGCAATCAACTTTAGATCTTCATTTACATGAAGTCAAAATTTGTAGTTTTACTTCTTTATGTTGCTTGCCTTGTTATTTGGATTGCCAACTCTATTTTGTAACAATCACAATGTTGGTTGTGGAGGGGTTGTCACTTTTCTCTCTTATAGGTGGCTTTCACATATTGTTCACCACAGCTCTAACCCCACTAATTGTGTGATATGGATCCTCTTAAATGTTGACAATCAATCTCTTGGCATTATAAAAATTTATGCTTCTAATGATATTGATAGATCTCTTTTGTAGCAATAGATTATTGATTCACTGATTGCCACCACTTGGGTCATGTGCAAGGATTTTGATATAGATGAGATGGCATATGCTAAAGATGGGGCTTTTCCTTTACACTAGACAACTAGAGAAAGGGAGGTGTGGTATTACATGCATAATAAATTTTCTTTTTGATCCCAATATAGGTCATCATAATAATCATTCCTATTGGTATACCGAAAAAATTTATGGGCTGGTTGTAATAGAGTTTTTAAACACTTGGATCATGTTATGATTGTTGCATAGTCCTTTTCATCCTTTACTAGTTGTTTCTCACTCTCGATGGATCCTCTTTCGGATGTCACTTTGTCAAACCACAATCCAATCGAGTTCAAAATTCAATGGCAAGTGGGTATTACCTTAGAGTTATAAAACTCAATTTTTTAAAAATACTTCTTTGCTAAGTCATTAACCCTTGTTGGCACACATCAGGTATGTGTATAGATTAGAATACTTTCCCACCCAACCAACTAGCTAGATTTCTTGGTGGAATAAAACCATTAGAAATACTTTTCATTTCCTTTGCATCTATGGATGTCAGCGAACCATCTTTTGGTATTGTGCATATGAGGCCACAAACTCAAAGCTTCATAGGGATACTATATCTATTGAAACTAATCTCTTTTCCCCTAATTTATAGAATTAGGTGCCTGAACTTCTCCATCACAACCAAATTACTAATATTAATTCAATTACATGCACTCAAATCGAAGCCATGATACATTGGATTAAGGTTGGGGATAGAGCTTCCAAGGGGTTCTTCTAATATCTTAGATCCCTCCATACTTCACATGACATCAAGAAAATCAAATATGGGAAAAATATTCTTAATTTTTTTTAATATTCTTCAATATTTTGTCAAACATCATGAAGCTTTTGTCAAACATTATGAGAAAGTTTTCACAACTTATAAAAATTATCTTGAACATGAACTTTCCTTACACGAGTGCCTCAAGGTTATTCCCTATTGGCTTTCCTCAATTCAGTAAGCCTTATGTGATAAATTTCTCTCCATTGTTGAACTCAAGAGGCTATACATACCATAGACAATGATAAGACTCCTAGTTGTGATGACTTCTCTTGTTAATTTGATAAGGCCCTTTGGGATTGTGTTGGTGAGAACCTACATAAAATTTATCTTGAAGCCTTCCATTCCAAAATATTAGGAAAATTTATCAACAAAGGGAATATCAAATTCATACCTAAGTCTAGAGACTCAGAGGATATTTGTAACTAGAATCCCATCAACTTGTTTGATGTCTAAAGAAGATCATTTCCAAAGCCTTAGCTTTGAAACTACACTATAACCTTCCTTAAATTATGAGGCCTCAATAAACTAGTTTCATCAAATCTAAATACATTTTAGGTAATATAATTGCAATTTGGGGAGGAATAGAATGGGATAGGTTCTCTCATTGATAGGCTTTTTTCATCAAAATTTATTTTGCTAATGTCTATGACTACATTTAGTGGCCTTTTATCTTGGCCATGTTATAAGATTTGGGATTTGGGCCTCATTTCATTCAATAAGTTTCCACACTATTTATATATTCCTCTGCTTACATTACTATCAATGGTCAACAATCCATCTTTGAACTTTTCAAGTCCACTCAAAAAGGTTGTCCCTTGGTTCTGGCTCTTTATGTGCTTATCGTTGAATGGTTTGGTTACCTTCTCACTCACTTTGTGTCTCAAGGGATAGTCAAAGGTATTTCTCTACCCAAATTCTTAGCTCATATTGTTAATAGCCACTTTTTAGATGATTCTTTTCTCACTCTCCCAGAAGAGGAGAAAAATATCAAATAAACCTGGAAATACCCATATATTTTTCGTAAAGCCTCTATATTTTCCATATAGTGGTACAAGACTTAGTGTTATAGACAATCCTTCCTCCCCACATCCCATTGTCTCAACTCCTGTGGTTGGAATTGGACTATTCATGGAGAATTTTTCACATTTTTAGGTATTCCCTTTGCTTTCCAAGCATCCCAAACATCTTTGTGGCAAGTTGTTCTTTCCAGGATTAAAAAGAAACTAGCTTACTAGGCCACAAAATCCCTCTTTGGTAGAGAAATTTTAGGTTTGTTCTAAGATTCTTACATCCACTCATGTTTATTATTCTCCATGTTGGGTTCCTTCTATGGATTCATACATGAAATTAGAAAAGCTTCTTCATGATTTTCTTTGGGAATCTTTAGAGAACTGTAGGGGATTTTATCAAGTAGCTTGGGGATATTGTTGTATCCCCGAAGAATCTATAGGGTTGGGGTTATTTTCCATCCAATGTTAGGTTTTGTCTCTCTACAGTAGTGGATCATCCATGCCTTTTTGGGTGATGAAGCCTTAAAAATCCTAGTGTGACATTAAATATCTTTTGGTCATCCTACTATGCGGTTTCCTTGGAAGGGGATTGGGATTCATACCCTTCTTATCATGGAAAATTATGTGTAGATCCAAGAGAATTTTGTGATTAAAAGTATTTGGAGATCTTGGGAAGCTATGAAACCTTGGTTTCTCTTGAAATTAGTAGAATATTTGGTGGTCCCTCATTTTTCAAGGTCATGATTGCCCTTCGATGAGGACACCTTTGGTTTGTGCCATAATATTTTATAAAAAATAAATTATAACTATGTAAGACCTTTTCTCCATGGCTTCCATGAGTCTCATTTCATGGAATGACGCTAAGTCCAAGTTTCACTTTCCAATTAGGATTGTGAAACTTTTGACGTAGTTATGAGGGGAATTTTGGTTGATATGATTCACAAATTTGAGATCAATTCCTACAAAACCTAGTGGAAATATTAGGATTGGTGTCCAAACATCACTTTTGATAATGACAAGCCACAATAAGGATGTCATTTTCTCTCTCCTAATTTGACCATAGTTTCCAATTTGAATCAATGGTGGCATTTTTAGTCACCAATTTTTATTTGGAAACATAGATTCCACACCATCTAGTTATGAGTTTTGGAACAAAAATTGACCCACTTTTCCTACTATATTATTTTTGTAAGAGCTGAAGATTAGCTCTATACCCAATACCACCTGCAAAAACAATGAAAACCTTCTACAAGAGGGTATGCAAGAATATGAGCTTGCTTGATATTAAGACCTATCAAAATGATGATGAGGTATGAAGTATATTACATGTGAGTACAATGACCTTGCTTAAATAAGCAAGGCGAGGAATAAGATTGAACATGATTTTGACATGTGTCTTAATACTTTGACATGTGGCAACTAACAACCTAACTACCTAGGAAATAAGCTTTACAAGCTAGATAAGATAAGTTCTAGAAAAGCCAACTAAGACTTCTAGAAATAATCTTATATCCTAAGTTAAATTATCATGTGAATAAGTCCCCTAAGACCTTAGCAAGGTAAATTAATAGGTGCATGACATATATTCACACCAACACCCCCCTTAAGTGCAACTTAGGGAGAATATTATTATGCAAATGATGCAAAAAATATGCAAATATGGGTCCTGACTACGAGACCATTTTAGGTAACCATACCTACAAATGCAAATGCAATCTCTCACAAACGAAGAAAAGGATAAAACCCAATGGGGAAAAACTCCTCCCCAAAAGAGAGTAAAGAAACAATCAAATGATGAAGGATGGAGGACTCCATGATACCCCCAAGTACACCATCCATCACATAGATATAGTATAATCAATACCCCCCCATAAGAGGGAAAGAGAGAGACGATGTAGCCCCCCCACAATGTATAATCACTTGCAAAAATGGTAAGTTCTTGAAGACAAAACATGATCCAATGTCGACAAACAACTTGTCTCCCTTTTGGAAGAAACAAAACCAAGTACAAAGGCATGAATGCTTCCCATTCTAGATAGGAATTGAAAGAAAGAAGCATAAATATGTAAGATGTTGTCTCTAAAAACTGCTTATGTGTCTCCTTTTCCATTGAAGGTGAAGATGCCACAATCAAATCAAGTACATGCCCAATCAAAGAAGAAGGTGATAAATCAAGACTATGCAGAAATAGATGTTGAACAAGATCCAAAGATAAAGATGGTTGGACAATAGTTGTGCAATAATTTTCATCAAAGAGGAGAGATAACCCCTCAAATGTGTCCTCCAAATCTGAAATATGAGACTTCACAAACAAGGATGAAATGTTTGATAAATAGGAATCCCAATCAAGAAGACAATGAGATACTTGTTGTAATGAATCACTAGAAGTTCTCAATAAATCACCAACAAGATATAAAGAGTCTTGCTAAATGGGAATTATGGGAGCCTCAATCAATGACTCCACACAAGGAATCACTGGAGGTGAAGGTACAATAATTGTTTGTGATGGAGAAAAAGGAGCATCTAAAGAACCATCATCATCCTTATCTGAAGAATCAAAGTATTCCAAATATTCAAACTCCCACATAGTAGAATGATCATAGGGTATCCTATCTGAAAAAATGAAGAGGCACAAGATAGTCTAAAACAAGATCATTTGGGCTGAGTATCAGGATCTCCATTTATCTCATAGATTTTAATCCAAAGAGTATAAGGGCAGTCAAAATGATCAATAGCTTTCAACATGTCATCATCAACATGCATTGCAATAGCTTCTAATACATCATAGCTTTTTCAATTCCAAGAAAATTTATTACTACCTGCACCTATAGGGGGAACAAATTATACAAATGTGGCAACAAATGAAGCCCACAGAGATGTTTTATGATGCCATCTCTCCATTGTTTATAGTTTTCCCTTTTCAACATAATCAAAGAAGGATGAAATGAAAACCCCATAATGAACTATGATAGATCTCCAAAATTACAAAGAAATTAACCTTCAACAACAATTAGAAACCCCCAAGATGATGTATACTGCAAATGAAGCCTTCCCAAACTGATAGAACCTCTCCAGGAGTCAAGATGTCCAAGTAATTAGTCACGATGCCAAATGTGAAAATACTAAATAAATAATACCTAGTGCTGAATCTAGAAAAAGTGCATGTTCACAATGATAGAGATCTTTAATACCTATTTGATGCTGCAAAAATCATGAAAAATAGAGATCTAGGCAAAAACTTATGAGTTCGGAGGTCCAAATGGGAGATCTAACTTTAGTTGCAAATAAAATGTACCTACAAAAAAATCAAGAAAAATGACCTACAAAACTATGAAGTAAATAGAAACAGCTTTTCGTCGATATCTCATTTGTAGAATTTTGATATCCTAGCAAAAAGTTATGCTCCGGAGAAAAAAATGGCTTGTTTTAGGGACTAGCAGGTTAAATAGGGGAAAAATTTAAACCCCTTTGGGCTAGCCCTCGATCACTAATGTGACCACGCGCTCTGCTAGGCAAAAAAAAAAATAGCCCACTGCCAGGAGGGTAGTGGGGTGGCGGAGATTAGGGGCAGTGGCTAGGTCACACTCCACCCAAAAACATTGGGGGAGTTGACGAGACCATCCAATGTGACTGTGGGATAGGAAAAAAGGTTAATGGCAATAAATGATGACATCACAAAGAATATTTCTGACACAGCCCATGGCAATAAATTCTAACAAAACCTGCAACAGGTTGACAACTATGCAGATGGGTCGACGAAAACACACGGATGCCTACAAATTAATAAATGTTTGCAAAAAATTTAAATAGACCCCAACAAATTTTTAACCACCGGATTTGATTTAAACCCCAATAAAATATATATGCCAATACAATAAAATTTATTGCCCAAAAAATTTTAGCCTAATAAAATAATATGCAAAAAATATTTTTTAAATAACATTTTCTATGAAATAAAAATCGTACCATACTCAGGGCTCTTACAGCTTGCCCGAGTAATTTTTTTTTTCCTTGCAAACAGCTAAGGCCGAAATAGGGCATATTTTATATGAAACTTCATCTCTCAGGCCTTCTGAAGATGATGGTGAGGTCGATTTGGGCTCAAAGTGCACTAGAAGCTCTCCTACCTCCAAATCTTGAATTTCTTCAAGAAAAAAATGTCAGATTTTGATGAAGCAAAAGTCAATCTTGACTTTCTCAGCTGCCCTGGACTCAAATTTGAGCTCAAATTTCCTCCAACACAAGCCAAAAGTGACCTACATTGAAGACCCGCGTAGAGAAACCCTCCAAATCTAGTATTTTTCAAGTTTTTCTAATTCCCAGGTTCACCATATGGTACAAGGCAAGAGCATACTCAGCCTTACTAAAAATAACCTAGATCTCTCGCTAGCAATAACTCAACCCTCATATCTGAGAAGGATTTTGTAAGGCTTGGCTCTGATATCATGTAAGAGTTGAAGATTAGTTCTATACCCAAGACCACCTGCAAAAATAATAAAAACCTTCTACAAGAGGGTATGTAAGAATATGAACTTGCTTGATATTAAGACCTATCAAAATGATGATGAGGTATGAAGTATATTGCATATGAGTACAATGATCTTGCTTAAAGAGGCAAGGTGAGTAATAGGATTGAACATTATTATGACGTGTCTTAATCCTATGACATGCAACAACTAACCTAACTACCTAGGAATCAAGCATTACAAGCTAGATTAGTTCTAGAAAATCCAAGTGACTTCTAGAAAGAATCTTATATCCTAAGTAAACTTAACATGTGAATAAGTCCCCTAAGTCCCTAGCAAGGTAAATTACTAGGTACAAGACATATATTCACACCAACACTTTTCCAAGGCCTTACCATTGGATCTAGGTTATCCCATTTGGGAGTCCTCAACCCTTGTTGTCCCTTTTGTGGACATCAAGAGTTTCTCAAATATCTTTTCTAGTTTTATTCCAAACCTTAGAATATTTGGACTTGGATTCATGACTTTTTTGAGCCTTTCAAACTAGAACCTTTTTCATGGCATATGGTTCTTTTAGAGAATCCCCCTCATATCACTCACAAATTCAACCAAATATGGTATGGTTTAAGGGTGGAGATTCTATTTCTAGCATATGGAAACATAAAAATTCAACTGTTTTTCCAATTGTTCTCTAGATCATTATGTTTCACTTTATACTAAAGTAATGATTTTTTCTAATGTTTTACTATGGATTCAGGTGCAAGATAACAAACTTTCACTTTAGGTGAACCATTTAAAGATGATCCTCAACCATTGGGGAAATTCCTCTTGTGCACTTGCCAAAGTTCCCCCATCCCCCTCATCCTCTATGGCTCACTCACCTTCTCATGGTTACCATCATGGGCATAGCCTATCTACTTGAGGTAATCGAAAGAGCTCTTGAGCTTCTCCCCTAGCTATAAAAAGGGATCATTGTTAGTAGATTTGGTTGTGGCCTACTCCTTGGTGCTTCACCTCTCTACCACTTGTGGGAGAAACTATTGGGTGGCTCATCAAAGGTGCTTGCAGCTGGTTTGATTCCAACAAGTTCACTCAACTAGCATGTACATTTTTTCATGCTCATGCTACTAAAGAAGGAGATAAAGATAAAGATAATGATGTGTGGGACCCTCTTGTTGACACTTTGGACTCCATTATTGTATGAGATAAAATTGATAACTGAGATTGTCCTCTCCCCTCCTCTTTTATTTCTCTCACCACCTAACAACTTTTTTGATGTGTTTATGCTCAGAGTTGTTTCCTTGTATGAACTTTAGGGGTGTGACTATTTCCACCCACCATTTTTTGTGAATATGTTTAACACTATTTTTTAAATGGTAATATAGAAACTTATTCATAAAAAAAATCTCTATATTGAGACAAAATGCAATCATTTTTATAAGTTGAAAAAAAGATTATGTTTGTTGAAACATTTTGTCACATTCATGAAAAAAATATACTTCTTTTATATTAAGGCTTGATTTTTCAATGTAATTTGGACTACAAAAGAAACTCTAATTTTGAAATTACTATCATGCTTGATATTTTGAATGTTTTATGGATTTCATGATTGATGTTTTAGTTTGAATGTTTTAATTGTTAAATATTATAATTATCATGTAATTGTTCCACTTATGAATTGAATGCTTTCATTTTAGCTTACAACATGGATATACTATAGAGTAAAAGGGTATTTTCATAATTAATTATTTAATTACCTAGGTCCCTTTTCACACTAGCTACTCAAAATTTTAATTAGGTTATGCATTTTTTATCTCAAGTCATAGGATTGGGTCATATGATCATTTTTTATCTTCATTTAAAGTTTATTTTTGTCTTTTGCTTTTTTTCTTTTATAAGGATACATTATTGTATCAATTCATTAAGAGGTTGCACATTCATAATGATTCATACTTTTTTGGGTGAATAACTCTTTTTGGCCTCCATAGTAATTTTTATATTTTTTTTCTTTTTCTATGACAAGTGTTTGATTGCAGATGATCCTGAGGAGTTGTAGGGTTGATGAATCAACTCTAGCATGGTATCAAATTTTATTGTTGGTATATTTTATTGCTTGTCAAAGTCATATTTATTCTTTTTGTCTCTCAAGCTCATAAATTTTTATTCAAATCTCTATTTGTAATGATTCTTGTAATATTGGAAAGATATTTCAAAGCTCTTCATAACTATTTATGGAATTTTGCTAGATTTTTCTTTAGGCATATTTTATTCAGTTTGTTATTATTTCACATTTTAATGCTTAAGCCTGAACAATAATGTTATTATTCAATCAATAAACCAATAATAAAAATATTATTATTTATTCGACAATTCAACATTTGTAATAAGAATGTATTATTGTTTACTCACCAATTAGTTCTTAACAATATTTTTATTAATAAATCAACGAATAATCTTAAGGATTTCAATGTTGTTTAATCCTCAATCTAAATATTGATAGTTTGATTATTTAATTTACACAATAACATTAATGATACAACATTATCAATTAATCATTAAATTAATGATAGTGATCTTATTTAATCAAAATTTGAATGTTTAGAAATACTATTTTCTATTTAATCATTACCAAATAATAATATTATTATTTATCTGACAATCAAACCTCAATAATAAAGATATTGTTGTTGATGGATAGATATTTAATCTTTATTAATAGCAATATTATTGGGTAACCAAATTTAAACAATAATATTATTATTTAATTAACACCTAAACCCTAATAATAATAACACTTGTTATTTAGAGAAATAAGAGAGTTACTAACATGGTAGATGATGAGACCGCATAATCTTTGTAACTTTCATGCTCCTGTAAGTTTCAATTTCCTTCGATCATGGCACCTTCTTGTGGGGGGATGACCTTGTGCCCCCAAATCGTGTGCCTCCTACTCCTACTGCCCCTTTTGTCCACATGGATGGGACTAAATTGCCTACTGACATTGGGGGTGGGGTCATCCCAAATTCGATGGATGGAAAGGTGCTCTCCTTGGGGTGTCGTTGGAAACTAGTGGTGTGAGAGTCGCCCCTGAATATTATTAGGATATGTGACATTGAAATTGCTATCCTAAGTTGATTTATGTGTCTCCATTCTCCTTGGAAAATGTTCTTGAGGACATGAGGGATAAAATATTTATTATTTGTTTTCCTATGACAAATTGTAATTGCATTCAAAGAGGTGGTTACAAGGCATCCTGAGAGAATATTCTTCCTAGACATCCAACTTTTTGGGTTGGTACCACTTGAGTGTGCATGTCCTTGCATGTTATTTGCATGTTTTGCATGCTCTTGCATGGTTGGGCACCCAAGTTTGCATGTAGGTGTATGAGCTTACATGTAGCCGTCAGAGCCATCAAAGACTTATGGCGCACTTGAGTTTGGCTCAATTTGATTGGTTGTGGGTTAGGTGCCCATGTGAAGGTTGTGTGATTATTGAATATTTTATTCCATGTTTATGGGTTGTCTACTAAGGGGGGCATAATTTTTTCAAGGTGGTTTTGGTTGTTGTTTTGGGATACCATTTGTGGTATTCTCTCCCACAAACTTCTGTATATTGGAGCCTTGGGATAATGGTTTAGTATGAGTTCTTTGCAGGTTATCAGGACAAGGAAGTGTTGTCGAATTGTAGAGAGGATTGTTGTATTGATGTAGTTCCTTGAAGATTAATACAAACATTGGATCTCTTTGGGTGTGTAATTTTTCCTGCAGGGGTTTCTCCACATATATCTTGTGTCACTTTTGTTGATGACTTATGGTATTGCAGATTTTTATTTCATTATTGCAATTTTTCAGTCACTTAATCTTTTTATGGTTATCTTGAACATATAATTTCATATTTTCAATCACATATCTAAGTTCATATTGTTGCAAGTTATACCTTGATTTCCAACATTTGGTATTACAGCTAACAATTCTACTAAGAGATGGGTGCTTTTCTTTTGAGTGTTGAAGGTTTTTTGGTTGCAGTGGGAACTTATGCATTGTGGGTTTTACAAATTTGTGAAGAAGATTGAAAACCATGGCCTCTACCTCTTGTCTAGATATTGAGAAATTCAATGGCACTAGCTACAAGATGTGGAAGTTGAAGATGGAGGATCTCCTTGAAGAGAGAGATCAGTGATTGGCAATTTTGACACAAACAAAACCAGAGAAAATGTCTAATGAATATTGGAAGAAAATGGATAAGAAGGCATGAGGAACCATTCGGTTGTGTCTTGCGAATTTTGTGCTCTTGAATTTTTCAAAAGAAGCCACCACATACAATTTTTGGAAGAGGATAGGTGATATCTATCAAACTAAAATTTTAACTAATAAGTTGTATCTCAAAAGATGTTTGTATTCTCTAAAAATGAAGGATGGTGATTTTAAATAGAACATTTAAATGCTTTTAATATGATTTTAATTCAGCTTGCATCACTAGATGTTAAGTTAGAAGAAGAAGATAAATGTATTTTGTTGCTTTGCTCTTTACCCGAATCTTCAGAAAATATAATTGTTTCCATAAGTGGTGGTGGTAATTAATCAAAGATGGATAGTCTCATTGCAATAATTCTTTCAGAAGAAATGAGGAGAAAGTCCATGAATGCAGGCTCCCAAGATGCCTTGCATATGCAAGGAATGTCCAAAGGAAAAGGAGGGCCTAAAAAGGGACAAGAAGAGAGACAAGTCTAAAGGACGTTCTAAAACCCTCAGGAAGAGCAAAGTAAAGTGTTGGAATTGTGGTAAAAGTGGGCATGTGAAAAAGGAGTGTAGGAACAAGAAAAAGTTCCACAAAAAAGTCCTCTGGAGATGGTGAGTCTGATGATTTGTTTATTTTTGCTAACACTATTAGTAATGATGTTTGGCTTATTGATTCAAGTGCCTCCTACCATATGACTCCTCACAAGGGGTGATTTAATTCATATTTAGCTTATGATGGGGGAGAATTTTTCCTTGGCGATGATAGCACGAAGAAGATTGTTGGTAAGGAAAAGGTAAAGTTGTGTTTCAGTGATGGGAGGGTTAAAACCCTTGATCATGTTTTACATATTCTAGGACTTGTGAGAAATTTTATTTCAGTATCCAAGTTGAATGATTCTAGAATGCATGTGACATTTGACAAGTCTAGTTGTCGGTTGGTAAGAGGAAGTTTGGTGATTGCTAAAGGATCATGGATAGGGACTTTATTTAAGCTTAATGCCTCCACTTTTTATAATTATGTCAATGTAACTGGCACTAAAAATGCATGTATGTTGTGGCACCATAGATTGGGTTACATAAGTGAAAAAGGTCTTAAGACTATTTGGAATAAAAAGTCAGTTGATGATCTTTCTGATTATTCTATTGGTAAAGTGGACTTTTGTGAGCACTGTGTGTTTGGTAAACAAAATAGATCATCATTTCCTAATGGGACTAATAAAGCTAAGAGATTATTAGAGATCATTTGTTTGGATGTGTTTGGGCCAGTGGATGTTGACTCTTTTGGAAAATCTTGTTATTATGTTACTTTCATTAATTATGTGTCAAGATACACCTAGATTTATTTTATGCATGCAAAATATGAAGTTTTCACTAAGTTTAAAAAATTCAAAGCCTTAGTTGAGAAGTAAACAAATTATAAGATAAGGGTGTTGAGATCTAACAATGGGGGTGAATATTGTTCTAGGGAGTTTGATGAGTTATGTAAGCATGCAGGTATTGTTCGACAAAACACTACAACTTATACACTTCAACAAAATGGCGTAGTAGAAAGAATGAACATAACCTTAATGGAAAGAGCTAGGAGCATGTTGAGTGGTGCTAAGCTTGATAGATGCTTTTGGATAGAAGTGGTAAGTATGCATGTTATTTGGTTAATAGATCTCCTTGTTCAGATCTTGTTGATAAAACTCCTTATGAAGTATGGATAGGTAGAAAGCCTTTTGTTTCAAATTAAGGGTCTTTAGTTGTGAGGATTTTGTTCATGTGCCTCAAGAGAAGCATTCTAAGTTGGATCCAAAAGCACAGAAATGCATCTTTGTTGGTTATGTTGAGAATGTAAAAGGTTATAATCTTTAGAATCCACTAACCTGTAAAATGGCTTTCTCTAGAGATGTGATTTTCAGGGATTTTAGAGCTTACTCAAGTGAAGAACATCCAAAGGAGAAAGATAAGAACAAAATACTGCACTTCGATACAAAGATTGAGAAGCAGGAAGATGCACATGTGGAAGAACGACCAAATGGATTTGAGGGTGGAGAAGAAGAAGAGGGTTTAGAGAGTTCAAAAAGTTTGGATGATGTGCAGGATGAGCATGAAGAAGAAGAACAGTAAGAGCCCCTTACTCCTACCTTGAGAAGGTCCACAAGGCAACAAATCCCAATTGACAGGTATAACCCACATAATTTTTGTTGTGTATTTTCTTTGTTGAGTATTGACGATGAACCTAGATCTTAGAAGGAGGCTCTTTCTTCAGAAGAAAGTGAGTCTTGGATGCAGGCCATGCAGGAGGAGATGATGGATCTAGATAGTTGTGATACTTGGGATCTTGTGAGTTTTCCCAAAGGAAGGAAGACCATTGGTTGCAAGTGGGTTTTTAAAAAGAAATTTGGAGCAGATGGTCGGTTAGAGCGATACAAGGCCAAATTAGTGGCCAAGGGCTACTCCCAAAGAGAGGGAGTTGATTTTGGTGAAATTTTCTCTCCTATTGCTAAGTCAACTTCTATTATATTCCTATTATCTATTGTTGCTTCTTGTGATTTTGAAATAGAGCAAATGGATGTTAAAACTGATTTCTTGCATGGGGATCTTGAGGAAGAAATTTATATGCGATAGTTTGATGGATTTGTTGTGAAAGGAAAGGAACACTTGGTTTGCAAGTTAAAGAGATCTTTATATGGATTGAAATAGTCACCCAGGATGTGGTACTGGAAGTTTGATGCCTTTGCATTGAATTTGGGTTTTGTTAGAAGTGAGGAGGAGCATTGTGTTTACATCAAGGTTATCGATGATCATATTCTAATCATTGTCTTGTATGTTGATGACATGTTGTTTATGAGTAACAGTAAGGTGATGATTAAGGAGCTTAAGACTCAGCTTTCTGGCACATTTGATATGAAGGATTTGGGGGCTACAAAATATATTCTTGGGATGGAAATCAGTAGGGATCGGGTTCACAAAAATCTTTGGTTAAGTTAGAGTAAGTATGTTGATACTATTTTGCAAAGGTTTAATATGCATGATTGTAAACCAGTAAATATTCCATTTCCAGTTGGTAATAAGTTGAGTTTAGACATGTGTCCTAATTTTGATGATGATTTTGAAGAGATGTTGAATGTTTCTTATGCTAGTGTCGTTGATAGTTTAATGTATGCAATGGTTTACACTAGACCAAATACAACACAAGCAGTGGGAGTTTTGAGCAGGTTTATGTCTAACCCTGGTAGAGAGCATTGGACTTTTGTTAAGAGGGTGTTTAGATATTTGTGTGGCACTTTAGATTATTGTTTGGTTTATTACTGATGATGTGGATAAGTCATTGGACATACAAGGGTTTGTTGATGCAGATTGGGCAGGTGACTTGGATAGTTGAAGGTCCACTAGTGGCTATATTTTTACTTTGTTTGGAGGTGCAGTGAGTTGGATGAGTAAGAAGCAGCCTACAGTTGCTTTATCCGTCGCTGAAGAAAAGTATATGGTAGCTACACATACTTCTAAGGAGGTGGTTTGGTTACAAATACTTGGTAATGGCATTGGTTTTGATTGCAGGACAGTGAGGATTGTATGTGATAGTCAAAGTGCCATATGTGTAGCTGAAAATCCTATGTATCATGCTCATACTAAACATGTTGATGTTCAGTGTCAATTTATATGAGAAATGGTAGAGAATGGTAAGGTTTTGATTGAAAAAGTTGACACTTTGGATAATGTTGCAAATTCTCTCACGAAGCCAGTGACCAAGGATAAGTTCTCTTGGTGCAGGAAGGTCGTAGGCCTTGATCACTATACTTAATTTTATATTTGTATCTCATGGATGTAATTGCAATGCATAATGTCAAGTGGGAGAATGTTAGGATAGGTGGCATTAAAATTGCTATCCTAAGTTGATTTATGTGTCTCCACGCTCTTTGGAAAGTGTTCTTGAGGACATGAGGGACAAAATATTTATTATTCATTTTCCTATGACAAATTATAATTGCATTCAAAGAGGTGGACCCTTCATGGTGGCGGTTACAAGGCATCCCAAGAGAATATTCTTCCTAGACGTCCAACTTTCTGGGTTGGGACCACTTGAGTGTGCATGTCCTTGCATGTTATTTGCATGTTTTGCATGCTCTTGCATGGTTGGGCACCCAAGTTTGCATTTAGGTGCATGAGCTTGCATGAAGCTGTTAGAGTTGTCAGAGATTTATGGAGCACTTAGGTTTGACTCAATTTGATTGGTTGTGGGTTAGGCACCCATGTGAAGGCCATGTGATTATTAAATATTTTATTCCATGTTTATAGGTTGTCCACTAAGGGGGCGTGGGTTTTTCCAAGTGGTTTTTCTTGTTGTTTTTGGGTACCATTTGTGATATTCTTTCCCACAAATTTATATATATTGGAGCCTTGGGATGGTGGTTTAGTATGAGTTCTTTGCAGGTTGTCAAGATGACGAAGTGTTGTTGAATTGTAGAGAGGATTGTTGTACTAATGTACTTTCTTGAAGATTAATACAAACATTGGATCTCTTTGGGTGCGGAGCTTTTTCTTGCAAGGGTTTCTCCACGTATATCTTGTGTCACTTGTGTTGATGACTTGTGGTATTGCAGATTTTTATTTCATTATTGCAATTGTCAATCACTTAATCTTGTTATGGTTATCTTCAACATATAATTTCAAATTTTCAATCACATATTTAAGTTCATATTGCTGCAATTTATACCTTGATTTTCAACAAATACTTGAAGTCGAAGGAGGGAACCTCTATCAAACTCCTTGACACAGTTGTTGATCAAATCCTCTCTTTAATGAACAACTCTCTTGTTGGAAAGTTTTTCTATTTTTGGCTTGGCATTGAGATGGTTTGTTGATGGACGTCCTCTACCTAGAAGGTGAAGGGGATTGTGTCTATAAGTTTTATGCCTGGTGGACTCTTTCTATTCAAATTCACTTCTAATGAATATCTCATTGCATTCCTTACACAGGGACCTTGGTTCCATGATAAACATAGCCTATCCCTATGTTGTTGGATGTTAGGTTTTGACCCAATTGTAGATCTAAATAAAACAACTCTAGTCTATATTTATCTACCAGGTCTCTCCCTCAAATTTTGGGATGAAGAAATCTTCAAATAGATTGGAAACTCATTTGGCCACTTCATTGTTGTTGATGGAGTTACAAAGGCCAAATCCAGGTTAGTTTTCGCCCATTTATGTGTTAATGTTGACATTAGTAAAACCCTTCATAACTCTATTACTCTCCAATCAAAGCTAGGAAGTTGGTCCTAACCCATTTAGTATGAGAATGCTACTCAAAATTGCTAGATTTGGTCATCTTCTTATTGAATGCAAAGCTCCCAAAAAGTAGATCTTTAAATTCCTTGGAGTTGGAAGTTATCCCATTTTACAATTTGTTGTAGTTACTTAACCCTCTAAGCATCATATTCTCGAGGAAGGAGATATCCCCAACCCCATTCTTGCTTCTAGTGACAAAGTTCCCCATTCCCAAAACGTGTTTTTGAATGCTAAGATACCCATCGCAAAATATTCACCCCCTCCGATGGCATCTATTGCTAAGGTTCCTATTCAACACTCTAGCTCTTCATTTGTTGTTCACCTGCTTAAAGGACTTATACTCTCCTTGGGATCTATCCCTAGTGTCTCCTAAATTGATGATGGTTGGTCAACACCAAAAAAGAAAACCATGAATAAGAAAATTGATGTGGGAGTGGATTCAAAAGCCGGTAGGCCCTCTTAATGTCAAACAAGATATAAAGAAATAACAAGGGATATTTCTTGTGGAAGGAAGAAGACCTTGGAGTCAACCACTAAAAATCGTAAATGAAGTTCCTATCTTGGAATATGAGAGAACTGAATAGCTCTAAAAAAAAACACTCTCTCAAGACCTGTATCCTTGAGAGTAAGATTGATTTCCTATTGATCCAAGAAGTTAAAATGAATCAAGATACTTTTTAGTCTGTGGCGAATTGTATCTGGCCTAAGGATTAATAAATTATTAGTGAAGTGCAAGGAGCCTCTAGTGGGATTGTGACTATGGAGGATCTGTTGGTGGCTTCTAGTTCCCTTCAGTTGCTCTCTATCAACAGTTTGGTTGTTAAATTTTGTAACTCTTCTTGTTCTTGGGTCTTTATCAGCTTTTATGCCTCAAATTTTTGTAATGCTCGTATAGTTGTTTGGGAGGACATCATGTAGCAGATGATGGTAAATATAAATAATTTTTGGTTGATAGCTAGTGACTTTAATGTCCCCTTATCTCTTTGAGAAACTTGGGGAATTGACCAACTACACTGACAGCATGGAAAATCTAGCAAACTTCATCAATACAATTGGCCTTATGGACATTGAATTACAAGGGCAACCCTTTACCTGGACAAACCTCGGGAAAGGTAATAATCTTATTCAAGTCAAACTTGACTACTTTTTGGTCTCTTCTAACTAGGATATGGGGTGCAACTCAAACCTGGTGGCTTTGCCTTAGACTGTCTCAGATCATAATCCTCTACTTCTCTTCGAGGCTGATAGTCCCTATAGGGGATCTTTTCCCTTCCATTATGAAATTATGTGGACCACACACCCTGACTTTGGAAATTGTATCCTTAATTCATAACACCCCCTTCCAAGGCACGACAATGTACAAAGTGTCCCAAAGGTTGAACCTAATAAAAGAAAAGGTGAGGAGATGGAACGTATTAACTTTTGGGAATGTTCTGGTGAAAAGTGGAGCTAATTACAAAAATCACAAATATACAAACCCAAATAGCAAATGAAGACCTCTTTGAGGATTCTCATCTTACTAAAGAATCGTTACGAAAGGATTGGAAATAAATTCTAAAAGAGAAGAAATTATGTGGAAACAAAAATCAAGGATACAATGGCTAAAGGAGGGGGACAAAAACTTAGCTTTCTTCCATAAGTCTACCATAATACACATGAAAAAGAACTCCATCTCATCCCTCATGAATGAGCATGGTGAACACATTACATGTGATATCCTAATTAATAAAATGGCCTCTGACTACTTCTATCAGGCCTACTTTGATCAATCCCCTTTGTGTGACACTAGGTTGCAAGATCAGTTGTTAAACTGCTTACCAACTGTGTTATCTCCTTAAGAAAATTCCCACCTCATGGCTCTAATTTTTGATGAAGAAGTCAGGATCGCTACCTTCTCTATGGGGGCTTATATTGCCTTGAGTCCTAATGGATTCCCATCAAAATACTTTCAAGAATTTTGAGACATTTCTGGTCTTGATATCACCAGGCGGTCAAATAATTCTTTTGTACTAGTAAAATCCTTAAAAAAATGAATAATTCATATATTACTCTTATCCCGGAAGTTAAGGATCCAACTGGTCTTTCTGATTTCAGACCTATCATCTTATGTAATACAATTTATAAGATATTTTCCCAAGTTTTAGTGAATAGGATTAAACTCTTGATGGGAAATTTGATCAATGTGAATAAAAAGGGTTTGTCCCTGGGTGCCAAGTTCTTTATGCAGCTATTTCAACCCATGAGATACTGCATTTGATGGAAAGGAGCCTTCTCCTAGGTATGACTCTCAAACTTGGCATATCAAAGGCACATGGTAATGTGGACAGGGATTTCATGTTTAAAGTCTTTAAAAAAGTGGGATTTCATTAGAGTGTTATCAACATTATAAGGGAATATGTAACTACTATCAAGTACTCGATCCTGGTAAATGGGATTCCAAGGGGTTTCTTTGGGGCTAAGAGGGGTATTCATCAAGGGGACCCCCTTTCCCCTTACCTATTTATCTTGGTTGTGGAGGTTTTGGGGAGAAACATTCTAAAGATCATTGAGAGTGAGGGATTATGGAAGGCATTGGTACAGGTTTGGACTAATTGGTCTTGTCCTTGCCACAATTTTAACTACTACATGTAGAAATCATCATTGACATATTTAGGATATTAATCATTCTTTAAAACTTATAGTAATTTATCCCAAGTTGGGTCAATTTTGTCCTATGTTTGGACTATGATTTCCACCACTTCTTGATGAGTGGAAAGACCTTCAAAAGTGTAGTCTTGATCTTCTCTTCATCAAAAAATTTATTCATGGAGAAACAAGATATTATGATCCAACCAACCATGGATTATACCTACAATGTTTCCCTCCAACACAAGAATGTCTAGGTTTACTTGAAACATAGGGGGACTTGACTACAAAAATATTTACCTAATGATGAAGTGGAACCACCCATTCAAGGGTTTATGTATGCAAAAAGGCTAGTCCATGAGTGCATCTGCAACTATTTTCTTCATCATCACATGTATCTCCTCTTACATTAGTTTGTCCATTCTACTGAAATAAATCTATAGGTAGTCTAATGGGTCTTGAGGTTTGATGTAGAGGCTTGAATACTCTTATTGTATTTGATAGGTCAAGCAAGAACAAGATGAGCCACTCTAATTCCACTGATTTAAGGCCCAAGTAAAGCCTAGTGGACAATTATCTAGATGAAGTTATGTGTGTGTGGAAGCTTTTTGAGAAGGGAAGTGTAAAGAGAAATTTGAAATACAAAATGTTTTATTTATCTATTCATCCAATACATAACATACTCTTGAAGATATATAACTAACATCTTCTAATATGATTTCTACTGTCTACCTATCTGCTAAGCTAATGTTGCAAATATGTGTATATGGATTACATGTTGTGGAGTCCAAGTGTCATTATAGAAGTTGAATCATTTCCATGTGTGACTTATCATCTCCCAATAGTTATGTGTCATGTGGATCACTAAAGTGACTACACTATTTGATGTCAATAGTATAATGCTCAAAAAAACATAGTAATGAGTGGTATGATTTATCCTTTGTAGTTCATCTTAGAGGTGTGTTGAACCCTATTGAAGTCATGGTAGATATTGCAAATTTTTTGGTAGAAGTATGTTTCCACTAAGTCTAATCTTGTGGAAAGTGCTCTACACCATTGTTGGAGTGTTAGCAACATATTTAGAAGATGGATGGATGATCCGAAGATTACTAGGAACTACTAGGAACATTTGGAAGGTGCTCTGGTGTGTTGCAAACCATGGAGGTGTTATTATAATCACCATAATCCATGAGAATGGTATTGTCATTATCACAAGAACAACTATAGGTAGATACTCTTGGATTATATCTTGTCACAATATGAAGGACCAAGTTTAACTGTGAGGAATTATTACTAACCTACTTGTAAAGATCCTTAGTTTAATTGAAGTAAAGATGGACCTTATGACATTAGTTGGTAATTTGATTCATATTTTAAGGTGAGCCATTTGAAACTTGATTCAAGGTAGTTGGCTCAAGAATAAGAAAACATATGAGCCAGTCTATATTTTTGCCTAAATTCAAAAAAACTCTTTGGTTATTATCTTTGTTACTAATTCATGACTTGGGGCTTGCTAGTTCGGGTCTAATCTAACACAAATACGGGTCCAAGTTTTGTCCACATTGGGGGTCATCCAAGGTTCCTTCTATGCCCTATGGGTCCGTCCAAGGTGAACCTAGGAAAACCTAGGGTGGATTTCATGCCCAATTGATCCTACCACAATGAAGCTATTACGATTTTGGATTTTTTAAATTGTTTTTCTAATTTGGCATTTGACTTTGACCACATGCCCAAAAATGCCCCCTAGCCCTAAAACGTGGATTCTAAGACATTTTGAAGACAAAAACAAAGTCATTTCCCTTACTATGAATGCAAAACAAAAATATCATTCAACTTGTTGAACTTTCATTCTTGCATGCCATTGCATGAATAGAGTTGAAGATTAATCAATGAAGATTCTGAAGTCATTGGATTGTTATTCCTACACATTTTCAAGAGCCCATTTGCTGTGACAAAGATCATAGAAGAAGATTTTTGCAAGAGGTAGGATTTTTTTTTTTTACTACATTTCTTTTCTTACAAATGAACTCTCTTGTTTTGTTTTGAATTTGTTATTTTATTTTCATTCTTCTATGAATCTATAACACGTGTATTTTTTAAATACAAGTTAAGTTGTATGTGTGTATTTTTTCATTTATTTCAATTATTTGAATGTGTTGTTTATTGAACCCGTTGTCGTAGGGATTATAATGGCAACTAGTTCTAGCTCCATGTGCTAACCCCGTTGCAAAATAGACCTAAATTCTCCCCTTTAGAAACATGTTGCTATGGTACAATAGCTTCTAGGTGGTGGGAGTTATGTTTGGATTTATAGTGGATGTGAGTTAGGTATTCAAGCTAATATAGTCAAGTGAAAGATCATTTGTGCTACATCCCTAGATTGGGCATCAAAGCTTGCCTAAGAAAAAATGACATACATATTCCAAAAGCACAAATCATAATGTATATTAATGAACACGAAAAAGTAGATCAAGCAATAGGCCACAAATCAAATCATCTTTTATTAAAAAGGATCAGAAGGAATGAAGCCCCCTCCATTGCCTTCTAATCTTCACCCTATAGAGAGCCGCCCATTTTTTGCCACCTAAATAACACCTTATGACCTTTAAATATAAGAGATCAAAGGTATTATTAGATGGTGTTTCATAATGAGTCTTGGGATATTGTTGAGGTCAACACATAGCAAAAAGTGTCTATGCAAATGGATTGGCTTTCAATGGTGTTCACTCACCATATTGGCAACAAATGGTGAAAGCAATTAATGAGGCTCCAAAAGGGTACAAGAGCTTGGATTTTGAGAAAATGTGTAACACCTTATTGGAAAAAGAGGTGAAGTTTGTAGTCATTGAAGCCCATAAGGGATTCATGGGCCAAAACAAGTGTGTCCATTGTTTCTAATAGATGCAAGGATGCAAGAAATTGGCTATTGATCAATGTTATTGTAGTGTCCCATAAACGAGAAATATTTCTTAAAGCAATGGATCATGAAGGGAACGTGAAGGATGATGCATTTATTGCTAACAATCTCATGATAACTATTTAGGAAGTGGGGGTTCAAAACATTCAAGTCATAATAAATAACACCAAAAATTGTAGATCAACCAATTTATTGGTTGAGTATTATTCACACATCGTTTGGACATCTTGTGTTGTTCACTTCCTCAACCTCGTACTTCAAAAAATTGGCACCAATATTTATTAAATCAAACAAGTGTATGTTGAGGCTAAAGAGATCCAAATGTTCATCACCAACCACCATAACAAGACATATTCAAAACATTCTCGTGATTGTAGTTATTGAAGGTAAGTGAAGCGATAAGATTTATTTTAATAAATATGCTTTATTTTAATTAAAATATATCTTTTTTTATTTTGATTTTCAAATAGGTTGTTGAAACCTATTTTGCCTCTAGCATAATTGTGTTGAGATGACTTGTGAAGGTTCAAGAGGCACTTTTGAAAATAGTCATCGACCCAAATTGGTCCATATGGAGGCAATCTAGCACTACAAGTGCAACAAAGATTAATTCTAGATGATCCTATATGACATTTGGTGGAATCGTGTTGAATATCTCTTTAATATCTTTGAGAGCCCATATTGAGTATAATCCATTATACCAACATAGATAGGCTTTGTTTGAAAGATATATATGATGACATTGATTGAATGATTAAAAAGATGACCATTGTAAATGACAAAGAGCAAGATCTTAAAGAAACTCTTTTCAAACTACACAAAATTATTGGAGAGTAATGAAACAAAATGACCACCCTCCTACATCTTGCTTTTGCATTAAGTCCTAAATATTATAGTGCTAAGTTCATTTCTATGCTAACAAGGATAGTACCATATAGAGATGTTGAAGTCAACCAAAGGTATAAGACAACACTTCGTAGACTCTTCATTGATCTTGATAAGATGTAATTAGAATTGAGTTCATGGATTTTATGTGCCCCAATGATTTCAATATTGATACTTTTAATGACAAGTTTAAGGTTGATACTTACAATTGGTGGTACTTCCATGGCCAATCATTCACACACCTACAACCTTTTGCAATCAAAATTTTATCGCAATTTTTATAGAAAAATCTTTATCTTTTAAGCTTCATTTATATTTTATAATTTTATAACTCTTAACTCTATTTTTTTCTTAATAGGTTGCTAGTATATCTACATCTAAGAGGAATTGAAGCACATACTCCTTCGTCCACTTAGTAAAGTGGAATCAACTACACTGAAAAAAGGTAGAGGACTTAATATATGTGCATTTAAGTTTACATCTCCTTTTACACAAAGAAAGTGGCTACAAAGAAGGGGACCGGCAAAAGTGAAATATTGAGCCATAATATAATGACCTAGATGATCTTGCTATACTTGATGTTGAAGACAAGTCAACTAGCAAGCATGAGAGTGTTTGAGCCGATTCCAATGCTAGTGGCACTATGTTAGGTTCTCATATACTAATACCTACATTATCTAATATGAATGGTGATAATAACATTTTTGAAGACCGATATGATAATGTTTGATCAATGATGGTTGATTGGACACTTGATATTATTATTTTTTTAATTTTAATATATAATATATATCGGCACATTCAAGATTTACTAATTGACATTGTAATATTTATAATTTTATGGTAGTTTTGTTTATTATATAATATATAATGCTATGTGGTATTCTATATTTAATTATTGCTTCAAATATGTATATATTTCTTATTTTTATATATTTTTATATGAACAAACCCAACCCACAATTTCTTTTACCAAACCCACAAACCGAACTCCCAAACCCAAAATCCAAACCAATACCAAAACCAGTAACTTAAGTTATTATCTAAGATATTTCAAAACCGATTGCAAGTGAACAAAAATTACTATTGTTTTCAATAGTTTGCAAGAATGCAGTAACAAAATACTTACTATCGTTGAATTGTGGTCGGCCTTCCTTAATAGTACATACTCCAACCAATTTCCTCAATACAAGAGCCTTGGAGATAGGCATACTTTATTTCTATCTGGCCTGTTCAATATTTTGAATCCGAGGCCTTGTTCATATTCATCTATTTCCTCCTCTACATGCAATAGACTTAGTTATGTGAACATCTAATTGGCTTTTATCCTTGACCATTGGCATAGTTGAGTAAAGGACTTAACTTTCTCCAATTTATCTTGCCTGTGTGTTAAATTTGGATCTATACTTAATTGTTGAAACCTACCTCAGCTGATCTTTGATATCCAACGTTCACTTTTGTTCCCACAAGAATTTCCGCATCCTCTATCCAATTATTCGAAACTTATTGCTAATTTACCTTACTTCGGTGCATGATTTTGGTTAGATGTACGACTACATTGAAAAGATACACTTTCTTTGTTCTCAAGCCTGGTAAGTATTGAATGAGTTCGACTTTATATCAGGTTAGAGACAATCTATCCTCGTTGTAGAACTCCAAAATACTGAATCGGCTTTTCCTGTGGTTTACAAAGCAGAGGCAATGCAGAAACCTTTATGGCAGGACATGCATTGTCAGATTGTTCTATATTGGATCTTCACAGAGAAGCACCTCTGCAATCCTGATGACATGTATAACATTATTATTTGTTTCAATCATGACTAATAGTTCCCACAAGAATACCTTCATCCTTCATGAACTAGAGAAGTTTGTATCTCACAAAACAAAAATTTCCTGACAATCTCAAACTAAGTCGGTGACAGCGTGGCAGTTATCAAGTGCACTTAAATCCTTAAAAGACTGGATAGGGTGAAAAAAGAATGCTTAGTCTAAGCTCTAAATCCACAGCAATATACTGCGTCCTAATCCTCATCATGATTTGTAAACTTAGTCTTAGGTACATAACCTGCTAACTTCATCTGTTTAGCCAAAATGTCCAACATGGCATAGATTTCCTCCATTTGTGGATGTGATGTGTCTCCTGCATTGAATGTGTGCATTCGGTTTTTAACCTCAATCCAGCTAGATCCTGGTTTCTTTTGGAGTCCCCTATCCCGCATTAATTTTCTAGTCTTTGCTACGTCATCCCATCGGCCTGCTGCAGCATAGATGTTCGATAATAGGACATAACTACCAATATTGTCAGGATCTACCTGAAAAAGATGTTCTGCAGCCCATTCTCCTAGCTCCGGATTGCAATGGGTTCTGCAAGCACCAAGCAAAGCCCCCCATATACGAGAATCAGGCTGCATTGGCATATTGATGATAATTCTATGAGCATCATCCAAGCACCCCGCACGACCAAGAAGGTCAACCATGCAAGCATAGTGTTCCACTCGGGGTTGAATGTTATAAACTTGACTCATGGAAAAAAAATGTTCCCAACCTTTCTGAACAAGTCCTGCATGGCTGCATGCAGACAGAACACCAATGAAAGTGAAGTGATCTGGCTTCATACTTTCCTTTTGCATTTGGTTAAAGAGTGTAAGAGCACCTTCACTCTGCCCATGCATGGCATAGCCAGCAATCATTGTATTCCATAATACCAAATCAGCTCGAGAGAGTATCTCAAATACATTATGAGCTATCTCTAAATTCCCACATTTGGCATACATATCCACAAGAGCACTCCCTGCAATGATGTCTGACATGAATCCACACCTGATCATGTATGCATGAATCTGTTTTCCGTGATGCAAAGCTGCTATGTCGGCACAGACAGGAAGAACACTTGCAACGGTGACCGAATTTGGTTTTGCACCTGACAGGAGCATTTGACATAGTGATTTCAAGGCCTCATCTTTGTGTTCATTTTGGGCATACCCTGCAATTATAGAATTCCACGTAACCACATTTGGTTTTATGCCCAGTGTCTGCATTTGATTAAACACTTTTAGGGCCTCATCACCACACCCACTCTGAGCATAACCTGCAATCATTGCATTCCATGTGATGACATCTGGCTCAGTTCCTTCCAATTGCATTTGACAGAATAGTCGCTGGGCATCTTCAGGTTTCCCATTTTGAGCAAATCCTGCAATCATCACATTCCACGAGACAAGATTTCTTTCAGGAATTTGCTCAAACAAGTAGCATGCATCCTCTATGTTTCTGCATTTAACATACATGTTAACAAGAACAGTACCCACAGCAACGTCCAAATCATATCCAGCTTTAATAACATAGCTATGGACCTCTTTGCCCTGTTGCAGGCTCCCTAAACTGGCACACACCCTAAGAATAATAATCACGGTAATTAAGTTAGGCCTGATATCTTCTAATTGCATTTGGTGAAAAAGATTGAAGGCTTCCTCTGGATACCCATTCTGTGCGTAACCTGTAATTGCCACATTCCATGTTACCACACTTTTTTGGGGCATTTTGTTAAACATTTGGCGTGCAAACTCAATTCTTTGGCATTTGGCATACATATCCACAAGGGCACCAGATAGAAACACATTGGATTCATATCCATTTGAAACCATATAGCAATGAATCTCCTTTCCCTTCTGCAGAGATTTTAGACCTGCACATGCCTTGATAACACTTGCCAAAATGAAAGGGCTTGCCCTAATTGCTGTAGCATGGATTTCATTAAACAATATAAGGGCCTCTGCATAGTAGCCCTGCTTGGTATAGGCCCTTATCATAGTGGTCCACAAGAATAAATTTGGATTAGAAATTTCTTTTAACACTTCAAACGCATCTCCCAAATTCCCAGACTTCACATATGTGAGAACAAGCTTTGTTTGATAAAATGTGATATTTTCAATCCCAGTTTTTACCATATAAGCATGGAATTCTTTACTCTGTGAATCCATTTTGTTAAACATTTGGCGTGCAAACTCAATTCTTTGGCATTTGGCATACATATCCACAAGGGCACCAGATAGAAACACATTGGATTCATATCCATTTGAAACCATATAGCAATGAATCTCCTTTCCCTTCTGCAGAGATTTTAGACCTGCACATGCCTTGATAACACTTGCCAAAATGAAAGGGCTTGCCCTAATTGCTGTAGCATGGATTTCATTAAACAATATAAGGGCCTCTGCATAGTAGCCCTGCTTGGTATAGGCCCTTATCATAGTGGTCCACAAGAATAAATTTGGATTAGAAATTTCTTTTAACACTTCAAACGCATCTCCCAAATTCCCAGACTTCACATATGTGAGAACAAGCTTTGTTTGATAAAATGTGATATTTTCAATCCCAGTTTTTACCATATAAGCATGGAATTCTTTACTCTGTGAATCCCAGTTAAGCTTCTCAGTGAATTCTTTGCTGAATAAGGGTGATATGCAACTAGTATGATAATTCATGAGACTGCCGGATATAAGTTTAATCCCACTATTTCGATGTTGAATCCTACCTAAGAAATGCAATTTGTAACTTTGGGTTTGCAGGATTGCCTCTTTGAGTTCTGGCATCAATGCCATTGCTGAGTTTGATGCTCTTATTGTTGGCATCATCCCTGCTATCAGGGATATTTACAGAAAAAAAATTCAGTGATGTCATCAGACCACCAATATTTTAGTTTGCACAGGAGATGCTTGAAATAAGTCTGCAATCAAACAATTATCTATAGTTAGTGATTCAATTAATTGCCATAGTAAGCCACACGGTTAAATTACCAAAACTTCAAAAAAGATTTTAATAAATTGCAACCATTAACACATTTAGATTATTTATGTGACATTCTATATAGGAACACTTGGAAATTAATTTTACACTAGACTGCACCTTGCTTTAAGGATTTGTTTGTTTTAAATGCATAACATCATTCACCTAGCAGACCAAAGTTACCAGTTTGGGTTCGGGGACGGGGACGGGACGGGGTGCGGGTACAAGACGTGGGTACGTGAAAATTTGTTTTAGGGGTTTGGGTACGTATGGGTACGTGTGTGTATATGTATGTATATATATATATATATATACACAAAAAAAAAGAAAAAAGAGAAATATACATAATTGTAAAACTAAATCATTTCATAGTATGATACTTGATCATTGATCAATGCCAAATGCCAAAGATAAATATTCACGATCATTGATCATTGATCGAGCAAGATTCATCATACATTTACCCTGGCAAACACATTCCCAGGTCTGAGATATTTATAAACTCATTGTATTACTTGTAACTGCTGTTCATTCTATTATCTGGTGTTATAAATCAATGTATTTGCTGCTACAAATAGACTGTGAGAAGTTGTAAAAGATTATAACCTTGTCTCAGATTGAGTACAGACTTTCTTCTATCTGCTGTTAATTTTCTGAGGATTAACTTCATACATCAGCTCTAAACAGAACACAGGAAGTTCTTGCAATAAGTCTGAATATGTATTTCTGAATATGCTTGGTAAACTCAGTCCAATATTGAGTAGTATGTTTCAGATTTGGGTTATCAGATTTACTGTTAGTATCTATGGAGTGGATAGTAATGTTGTAATGCTGATTATCTGTTGTACTATTATCTACTGCAAATTTTTGAGGTTGCTGTCAATTCTGGTCGTTGTATGTAATGTATCTGCTGCAAATATAAGCTCAGTTTGTATTGCTGTGGTCTGGCATAGTTTTGGAATACTGTGATCTGCTCTTTGTTGGTTATTCTGAGTATGTACAGGTCTGATATTAATTTTTGAGTAGTTATCTATTGTGTATCAATCATATTTGAAAGTTGGAATGGCTTAGTATTGATTCCCAGATTTGCCTCTGCATTACACATTGAATTATCACAATGGAAATCATCACTATGAAATGATCAATGATCAAGTATCATACTATGAAATGATCAATGCTGTTTTAGGGTTAGGAGGAAAAATTTTTTTAAAAAAAATGTTTTTTAATCAAGTTTGGGCCCTTTTTTTTTAACTTGGCCCATGGGTTCGCCTGGGTTCGCCCGGGTTCGTGCTGGGTACGCACAGGGTGCGCGCCCAGCACGTACCTGCAGACGAACCCGAACCGGGTGCGTACCCGAACCGGGTTCGGGGCCTGCGGGTAAGAACCCTGCAACATAGCCTAAAACGATAAACCATCCAAAAATTGTAGAGAAGTGAGTAGGCGGCAGGCATCCAGAATCCAAACTCTTTTGAGATGGTTGATTCGCCAACATGGAGCAACACATGTGCCAAGGAGATGAGTGTGCAAGGTAATATTTCAGTAAGGGTTCAACTACATAATTATCTGGTTCCTTTCTTGTGTGCCAATGCTATGATGCATTAGGCAGAGGAAAACATTCACTCTTGGGGGTTGGACTCTTGTATATCAAACATTCATATTGAACAGGATGATGGATACTAGTGGAAAGAAAAACATTTGTTATACCTGCCCTATTTTTTCATGTTCATCCTAGATAGATTTTCCACCCAGATGAAATTCAATGTCTTGGTCAACAATACCATTAAAAACTAGACGCTGTTCTTAGGAAGTCCATTTCAAGCGCTAAAGTCTAGACTGCCAATTTCACTTCTATTTGAAATCTCTAAACTTGAGCATTTTTATTTTATGAGCACATGATGGCTTTCTTCATTTAATCTATCCAAATAAATGCAAATTATGTATTAGATACGTCTGCATACTCCTGCAAAAAAATGGCTTCTCACACTTTTGCATGCCTCCATTTATGTACTCTGAAATTATGAATTGCGTTAAGCTCATAAAGTCAACTCTGCTACAAAAAATGGCAAATTATAGAAACTGGTTTTTCTGGATAAACATCCAACATGATCAACTTCCATCATTAAAACAAGCATTGCTGAAATGCTTTTGATCATTCTCAAGCCCATGAACTTCAAGAAACATTTACTTTCCTATAGACAACTTCTCGAGCATATCCTCCTGTATTTTTTAAATCTCTGGCACCTCCTGTGCCTGGCAAATATAATATAGATGACCGTAGTCATGTAGTGATGAACCCAAACAAAGGTCAACTTCTCTCACTATATACAAAATGAAAAAGTACATATTTTAATTCAACATCATATAGTACAAAAAGTTACATCAGGTACATAACCAGTTACCTTCAGCTGTAAATACAAGCTCTCCAGTATGCATAAATCTTATATGTTTGTGGAAGATGTGTCTCTCACGAGGAACCCAAGCATTCTGTTTTTCATCCCAATCTAGTTGAATCTAAGGATCTTTCTTAAGCCCCTGCATTTCATCAATTTTCTGGCATCTGCTACGTTATCCCACTTGCAAAATGCAGTATAGATGTTTAAAAGTAGTACATAAGCTCCAGAATTTTCCATGTGGAACTCAAAAAGATGTTCTACCGCACATTTTCCTAATTCTGCATTACAATTGATTTTGTAGGTATCAACTAAAGGCCCCTGCTCCCAAACATCACCTTCCAATGGCATTTTTGAGATTAGGCAAGTCTTGTCTAGGCACCCCACTCAACCAAAAAAGGTCAAGCTTACAGGTGTAGTGCTCTTTTGTGGTTTTTTGATACTCTTAATTCATGGAATCAAAATAGTTTCAGCCCTCCTTGACAAGGCATGCATGGCTTTGGGCAGGCAAAATACCCATTTAATGATTTGGCTGACCTTATGCAATCCTGTTGCATTTGCCAAAAGAGTATGCATACAAGCTCCCCATTACCATGCATTGCATAGTCAGCAATCATTGCATTATATAAAACAATATATTTTCTCGAAATGTTAAATATGTTTAGAATCAATTCCAACATATTAAGGCATTAACATCAATTCCAACACTGAGTGTTTAGTTGTAGATCCCTTTTATTTTATGCAGAGCGGCTAAGTTGACACAAGAAGTTAGACCATTGCAATAGTGACAGAATTTGCTTTCAAACCGATAATATTGCATTTGATGATACTCATTTCCTCAACCCAATGGGTAAGCTACAATCAATTAATTGTATGAGATCACACCCAGGTTTAGACTTGTGAGCTCCATTTGATTAAGTGTTTGAAGGCTGCATCACAATGGTCACTCTGAGCATAACATGTAATAATTGCAGTCCATGAGACAACATCTGGCATTATGCCTAACAACTACATGTGGTAAGAGAGTGTCGAGGCCTTGTTGATATTGCAGTTTGTGCAAAACCTACAATAATAGCAGTCCATGTCACATTGTCTGGTTCCACTCCTTTCAATTGCATTCAATCAAAAAGTCACAAGGTGATCCATAATCAGGTCTCATTTTGACGTATGGACCATTGGGGTCATGTCATAAGCTATGTTCCACCAAGTTTCTGAGACTAGGACGACAGAGGATATAATAACACCCCCTGTTTTGGAACGATATTTTTTTCGATTGTTTTCAGTTGGACACATGTACCATTTTGTCAAACAAGTTGCAGCCTACTGGACTGGGTTTTTTCAATGGTTTGATATTTGCATTTCTCAAATGACAAACTGAGTAATAAATAACAGTACACTTGCATTGCTTAATGCTAAAGATATATGCACTACTGTCGGAAGCAAATACATTATTTCTTCAATAGTTCTGAGCATTAACAATACAGTAATATGCAACTCAGATTGCAATACACAGAGCTCAATATTTAAATACCAGTTTGGTAAATTGCTGGAATGACAGCTGCTCCTTGTAAATGAGGCGCCTATTGCAGGTTCAAGCTGTAGCTGAAGGTTAACGCTGAATATAAGAGCTATGTTATGCCTGGGAATGACTGTAATCTGGTTTCCACGCTTCCTGAACATCACACACTTCTGCCAGCTCCTACGCACCCCTGTACAGCTCCAGATATCCTCCAAACAAGGCGGTTCACCCGCACACTCTCACGCCATCCTGGTTACAGACCTTTAGCCACGCATTTGATGCAACGACTAGCTTCTCTAGGGTATTGTTGGCCTAAAATAAGAGCATGCGACCAGCTTCTTTATTCCTGTAGCTCACGCGCCCGCCGTCCTCGCCCTCGCCGCGTCTCCCCCCCTTACCCCCATTAGAAAGAAATCACGACCTCCCAGCACTGTGTCTACACCCCCAATAGAATATGCACTAGCCTTTCAGCAGTAAGGCGACCAAACTCTTCACCCCTGTGCAGTGTGAGATCCTCAATATGGGCGACCAACAACAAGGAACTCAAACGCCTCCAATTTTGATTTTATTTTGACACAGATTGGACACATTCCTCGAGAAAAAGGAGATCCGATTTGGAAAAGAGCATGGAGACAAATTAAGTCATTTGTCTCCAATCCATTGACTGTTTAGTTTCATGGGATGAATCATTCATCGAGCTTGATAAATCTGTATTTTTTAAATTTAATAAATTGGTAGTTTTCCTTTCTCATTGTGTTTTTACTTGCTATAAAATTATGATTTCTCGAGGGTAAAACATGTTAGGATGAGTTAAACAAACCACTATGTTGAAGCTTGTGCAACCTATCATGGATTAAAATTGGTTAGTGAGAAGGGGGTGTCGTAAATATGGTTGGAAGGGGACTCGTTGAATATCATCAACTGTCTTAGGAAGCTCACTTCTCCTTCTTGGTCTATAGAAAAATTTATCAATGATGCTCTTTCATTGTTGAATAATTTTGAGGAAGTTTACATTTCTCATATGTTTCGTGAGGCTAATGATGTCACAGACCTATTAGCAAACTTTGGTGTGTCCTCGGTTAGGTCTTGAGATAGTAACGACCATCTGCTCGTTGATCTTACTGTTGTGTTTAATAATGATAGTCCCTAAGTCTTTGAAGGGAGCAAAAACTTCTGGTAATCTTATGGGAGGGTGGCTTAATGTATCCTTTTGATGCTGATTAGACATTTGATAGCTGACATTCTCGTTGGAAATTGTGGGAGGGTGAGTTGTAATCTGATGAGGGATTCGGTCTTAATTATTTTCAGTACCTTGAATGATAGGATTGCACACTTTTTGGGTGCTATTTCCTTGGTGTTTTTGATAATCTTCATTTGTATTTGGTTTGGTTTCAATTCTGTGAGTTGCTTGGTAGTTTTGAACATGGGGGGAGATAGGTGCAAAACAGAGCCCATTACCTATGTTGAAACCAAAGCTAATGGAGATGTTTGGAAGATCTTGCAGAAAGGTGGGGTCACTCCTTTTATGGAGAAACTACATGGGTTTGATCCCAATACCTCGTAGGAGTTTGTGGAGGCCTGGCATAGCCGTGTTTTCAGTTTGTTTAGAATCAATATCACTGTGAATGAGGAGTTCATAGCTGAAGTTACTGGGTTGTCAACTCAAGGGAGAAAATTTTACAAGGAAAAAGTTATGTTTGTGATGGCGAGATTGAATTTATTGATGGATAAAGAGAAGGCTAAAATTATTAAGCTCCAGTGTGGTGGTTATGATCAAGCCTCAATTAAACCAATTTGGGAAGATGTGGCTATGGCTCTTATGCGGTATTTTACCCTAGACAGGCGATATTCGGTAATTTATGGGTACCATTTTATGCTGCTAAACCATTTTCGCCATGGTAAGTTGGTCTCCTTCCCATTTTATCTTCTTTTGTCTCTAGAGAATGGGATTATGGATTACAAGAAGAATCCCAAATCCCTTTTTACATGAGGGGTTGATGCTTTTAATTGTGGAGCACATCAAAGCAAGATATGTAATGTTCTTGGTAGAGCCTGCAAGGCCAAGAAGCAAGATAATTTGTTGGGGAAGTTTCAGGTGGATGAGGAGGAAGGAGATGGCGAGACAGAGTCTGGGGATGTCTCCCCGACTTGGTCTGATGGCTACCAAACATATTTGGACTATGACAACCCTTTAGTTGGGGTTAAGAAAGGCTCGGTCTCGTCTGGATTTGGTGGTATGAGCTCTATGAAGAATGTTGACCCCTCCTTCTCACGTATGAAATGTAAAATCCTGGGTGCTTGTGAAGAGGTAGTTAAGGAGGGGAGAGGTAGCGGAAGGAAGGTTTCCAAATGGGGGCTAGTGAGTGCTACCCTTGCTATGGACGAGCATTCTCAAGAGGGTGTTGGGAATACAGTGATGTGCGGGGTGGCAACAAATTCTCTTGAAGACAAAATTTTGGATTGTGGGGAGGATAGGAGGGTCCTAGCTAGAGGGGAGGTTAAGAACTTGGAAGTGTCCCCTGCAGTGTCATTTTCTGAAGGGAAAGGCAAAGAACAGTTCGTCCCGCCTGTTGGTTTCTAGGTTGAAGATCCTTTGATGAGCTCTCATCAGGGGAGGGGTCTAAATTGGGGCTCATTGGATTTTAATCAGGCTTTGGGTTTGGTGAAGGAAGGGTCTGATGTCTTCTTCAACCTGCTCATGTGGCTCATTCAAGAGGTCCAGGAGTGTGATACTATAGCTTGTTGTAACATCTCCACTCTGAGAAGTTTTAGGGAACAAGATTATGTTTTTAGTATGGTCAAGTCATTGAACTCCACTCTCAACCAAGTGGCGGAGGATTTTTCCAAATGGAAAAAAGACCATGATCCTAGGATTACTGCTATGGAAAGGCACTTCCTGCAAATGCGTAAGGATCTTAATTCCATGATTAACCTTAGTAAGGATTCGCTTGGGACCACGGTAGAGGGATTGGTGCTTCTAAATGAGAAAGCAAAAGAATGAACTCGGAAGTCCCTTTTCCTTGACCTTTCGAAGTAGGTTTTGGGTGAGGACTCTTAGAAAGGGAAGAAGGCTACTAATATGGGGGCTAGGCCAAGTGTTCACACTTGTAGCAAAACAAAGATATGCAATGTGGTTCCTATGCAAGATGTTAAATAAATCATGGAGATGCATGATAAGGTGATAACCAAGGATGTGGAGGCGGCAAGGATGTTAAAAGAGCTTTTTTAGTTGTTGTTTCGTGTTTGTCATTTTGTCGGGTTTTTGTTGATGGTTGACTGATTGTGGTTTAATCAACTTGTTGGTTCTTGGGGCAACGTTACTACTTTATCTCTTGTGTTGCCTTCTCTTTTGTATAGGGTTTCAAGCACCCTTCAAAACCTATTTTATGTTAATCAAAAACTTGTTAGGATGAGCTAGAATAATATACTTTTTTTTGTTAGATTAGCTTCTTTTTGAAGAGAAATAGTTAACCCTAGTGTAGTGTCATTTGAGATTATTTGATAGAGAGGATTAGTTTTCTCTTTGTCAAATCAAATTGCATACATTATATTTTGGCGAATCCTATTCTTACACGTAAAACCTTCTTAAACACAACAAATGGTTTGATTTTTTTAAATAGTCTAAAAAATACTTAGTTATCATACTATATTGTATGTTGTGGGACCTGTCATGAGCTTCATGACCCAATCTCTTTTCTCTGATAACATTATACATCAAAGTTATATAAATACCAAGATTTCTCTCTCAAAATACTTTTATCCCAATCACATCAAGATTTGATTTCACAATTTTTCTTATGATCAAATTACATCAACTCTCCCCCCTACTTTTATTTCTCTACAACCTACTTCACCTATTATGACTCTTCATGATATGAATGTAGGATTTGATCATGATACCACATTGCATATTACTTCTCACTCTAAGTGCATAAATTAGATCAACACCTTGGAGACTATCATACATTTTTTCAAAGTGAGAACATATCTACTACTGTGGTGCCTCTTGTTGAAGCCCTTTGTACCATGCTTGCAAGCTATCCTAATGGTCCTAATTTCCTTTAAAGGCTTGCTCACATTGTGCATAGTGATGTTCCAACCTTAACATCCTCTTGTGAGGGTAGTCAAGACTCACAACCAGTAAATAAATTTCTAGTCCATGCCCATTCCTAATGTCCATGTGTTGCTTAACATGAATATGGTCACCTAAATTGTATTGTATTTTCTATAAAAATGGATCCTTCATCTTTTAGAATGGAAAAGAACCCAATCCATTCTTATAGATTTATTCCCCCTTCATAGACCTTGTCCTTTGGACTTTCTATCGGGCACCTTGGAACCTTGCCACCCTTGGGTTCATATCTTTTCACCTTACAAGCTATGACCTATATGCCTTTACTTGACATTGTTGCATATACTAACTTAGTTGCATAACCTTTACACACCACAAATCCCATAATTAATCAACTTTTAGATAACATAAGTAACCTCCAAAAATAACTTTCTTTAATATCCACTTCTTTGCATACATTAATACCACTATACTAACACCGTAAACTGTTATAGTGCCAATGTTGTGAAAGTGTATGCATGCATCTATGGGTCACCCTTGGTACTATATTTTTCAAATTGGGGGACATCAAATCATATGGGTAGCAGGGTAGCAAGAATATTAATAAGTGAGTTTGAGGCACCAACCTCACAAGCTCCTACTATATCATCTATGACTTCTTCTTCATTTGAAAATTACAAAAGGAAAAAAATAAATTAAAAATAACATTTAAAATCATAAACAACACTTCGGCCATGACACCTTCTTCTATTACCTTGGCCTTCTCTTCTTAGAGACTACAAATAAATTGACAATTTATAAAATTATTTGAATCTCTTTATTTTATTTTATAGCAACTCATAAGTAATAACTTGGTTTAGTTACCACCAATTTGACCCTTGGATACCAATCAACCCTTCTACCTTCTTATGACGAAGGAATTTTGTCGATTTCATAGGGTTCCTAGGTATGATAGTAAGTGATGCTTATGTCTTAAACGTATTGTTCAAGACCTCGTCAACTCTAACATGATCCAAGTCTCTACTAAGAATGATAAAGATAAAATTTTCATTTCTAAACCAAACCAAAAATTGAAAATATACATAAAGCCCTTATCTATGTAACATTTATCAAACTATGTTGACCTTATTTCTACCTAATTAGTGTTATAAAATAGCACTAATAAATTTATTTATCCTTTCCTAGACATGGTCCAGGAATGATAAACACCTAAATTTGAGAACCTTGAGAGTGACCTATCCTTAAACCCATCATTTATTTTTCTCCCACTAACATGCTCATACACATATATGATGTGCCTCTCTACATCCCTGTTAAGAATAATGTAAAATCCATTCGTGGTGTTCTTATTGACCTTGTCAACATGGAGAATATGGTCATGAAGAGTTCTTAAACATTCATAAGCTATATAAAGATAAGTATAATAAATAAAAAGTCTTTATATGTACACATGATGGCCTCTCATTTCCTATTCTATGTTTGCTTACCCTTTTTTCCGTTCTCAAATATATCTAGTTTAGATCACTTTCATCTAAAGTTAGGCCACCCATGGCTCATTATGATGCAAGTGATTTCTTTTATTGCCATAAATTTATGAAGTCTTCACACAATGGAATAGTGTACACAATCCACTAGAGTGGATTCCAACCTCTCTCTTTGTGTCACAACTTCTCCCTAGACTATTTCTAGCCAACCCCCACTAAACCTCTCTAACCTCACATTGAATTTCTATTCAAATCATATCAAAATCTTAAGGTGATCTAAATAGATTTTACATTATATGGTCCTTCTTCTTCTTCCATGATTGTTCCCCTTTCAATTTCCTATGATTCAATGGTTTCTCCCATTCCCCCTCTTGCTTCTTTAGTAGCCTAAGGAAAATAACTTTTGTTGTGACACCTCTTACTCCTCAAGTGGTTTCATGATCTTTAATGGTTTATTTATTCCTCCCATTAACTCTTTGTCTACTGAAGGAAAATTGCCCATGATGTATAAACTTCCCCTTTTGGTCTCACACCCTTTAGTGGTTGCTCTTATTCCTCTCTATTCCTCTTCGACAGCTCAAGGAAAGCAACTCATGGTGCTTGACCCTCCCCGTCAACCTATGGTTTCTTAGTCTTCATTGGTTTATCTTGATCCTCTTCTTGTACCTATGGCCAAGGAAGAACAACAACTTTCACTAGAAGACCCTCCTATTTCCTTAGTAGAGTCTCTATCTCATACTCGATGAAAATAACTTGAACAAGACCACAAGAATTGTTGATGTATTGTAGTTGGAGTATAAGCTACCTAGCCTAATATTGATCTTGATTTCCCCCTCTAATTAAGTCACCTCTTGATCTAAAGCCTCCTTTTAAACTTCCCCCTTCTAACCTAAACGTCTTCAGGTACTCAGTTATCTTTCTCCCTTCCCTAGATATAGATGAACGAAACCTTAAAAGGGTTCAAGTTGTCTTGCCTCCATCTACTGATGTTTCCCTCATCCCTCTAATCCCAAAAATATGTCCCTTTTTCAAACCTCTTTATTTACCTAACATTAGCATCATATGTATCACCACCCTTGCTTCACTCATACCATTTTAGTGCACCTATCACCAAATATTTCTCAATGTCCTTGGCTTAGCTACCACTAATATTAATATCCCTTACCCTCCACCAAAGTGAAAACCAAGACATTACCCAACACCTTCCAAGTTTTGTTAACCCAAGAACAACTATCCTTCACTTCCACCACTTATCCCTTCTTTAACACTTCTCCTTGAAGTGGAGGCCTCTCATCCATCTACAATGATCATATCTCACATTATTGTTGACAATAGTAAGCACTTGTAGATTGTTTCATATCCTAACAGTGATTCACATGAATCTTCTCTATAAGATTACATGTTTGAATCTTTCGTAGGTATTCCATCATTGTCCTTAATCTTCGCATGGTTGTTGACATTGGATCCAATAGATGCTTAGAAGGATGTTGCTCTTGTAGCCAGTCTTCTACATCTTGTTAGAGGTGATTCTCCTAGTACAAATTTTTTTGTGGTCCCTCTATCAATTTATCCTCCTCCCCCTTATGATCAAGACTAGGAAGAGGCTTATTTGATGGTAGACAACCCTTAGGATTAGTACCTTCATTCCATTTATATATATGTGTTTTCTTTCTTGTTTTTTCATCCCCATACTCTTGCTTGATATATGTTTGTTAGCCCCTCCCAAAGGACCCATGTTACCCTTGTAGGTACATGGATATAGGGGAGTGAAACTTCATGCCATTCTTCCCTTTGTATCTAACTTCCATCTATATGTCATCTATTACTTTTATGACATTTTGGGGACAATGTAAAATGTTGAGATATTTAGGTCTTTTTGTGTTGACTCAATTTTTTTTTGTTTTTAATATGACATTCTTCCTTTGTATTCATAGTTCTATAAGCTTGGGGGATGATAACATTCCATTCTCTTCCTCACGATGATTACATACTCACTCCAAGCTTGTAGATCCCTTTATTTTCTTCATGTGATATTGCTTGTTTCTATGTGACATCTCTATGTAGTGTGATGCCACTCCACGAGCATAATTTTACATGTTTAATGTTTGCAACATCTTTCTTGCCCTCTTCCACCTTACAATTAATTGTATTCTCTACATTCACATAATTGTTTTAAGGGGTCATCTATTTGCACACACATCACATAATTGCTACACTCCCTACAACATTGGTAGCTTATGAACCACCCAAAAACACAATTTTATAGCCTATGTACATTTCATATGTCCTACCTTTGTAGTTTATGAGCCACCTAACAATGGCCTTTGTTAGCTTGTGCACTTCATAACGCTTAATTTTTGGTAGCATGTGAGTCTCCTAACAACATAGCTTACTAGCCCATGTGCTTCACATGGAATACTTTAGTAGCAAATGAGTCACCCAATAACAACCTTACTAGCCCATGCAATTTATATGGCATACCTTTCACATTCCTTTCATGGTCACCCTACAACCTATTTTGTAGTGCCCATAATTCATGAAGGTATTGTATCATTCTAATCCTCGTAGTGTGCTAGCCCTCAAACCATACCTGACACCCTTAGAGCAACACATCATTGGAAAATGCCTCTTTGTCTCTCTCTTTCTTTGTCATTATCTTTTCTTGTGTGTTTTTAGTGTTGTATTTTGGTTCATATATGTTTATTTACATGATTTGATAACATATTGATTTTTTAGGTAATATTTGTTCAATCTTTGTCTTGTGTAGGTTTTATACGTTATTGTAACTCTACTTCTTATGTAGGTTTTTATTGCCTAAAACATTTATTTTATAGTTTCTCAACTTAAGGATTTATCACCATGCTCGAAGAATTATTTGCTTCTTCTATAATATCCTTTTTGGGTTTTATGATGTTATTTCCTTTCAATACATTTTTTTCTGTACTTTAGCATGTATATTCATAGTCTCATAAGCTAGCTAAAGTGGGAAAAAAATGTAATGATGAAAATTGTATACCCTTATAGTGTTGTATTATTTTTTGAGCTCACTGTGGTGTCTATTACCCTTAGTATTTTTATAGGTTATTTCATCCTTTGCCTTAACCTTTTTCGTGCATGGTGCCAAGGTTTGATCTCTTGTGGTCATTTTTCTCAAAATTAATGTTCTAGATGTCATACTTATGTTTTTTCCTAGTGTTTGAACCTCTAATAAGTTGGAACTATCTAAACGCTAATGCAACATATAGACACCCATGCAACATGCTAGCATCCCACAATAGTTCATTAATTTGTGGCCATTTTTCAACATTTATTCACCTACCACTTACCTAGTTTGTGAGTAACCACTCTGGAGAAAATTCAAATGGCTTCCCAATTCCTTTTTCTTTATCCATTTGATTTATTTTGAATGAATCCTCTTTGTCTTGTAACTTTTCATTTTCTCTTAGCATTCTACACTATTGTTACCAACATATTGAGCAATCTACCAACATTTTTTTATGTATATGTGAAGACTTCATCATTCTATTGAGTACTTAGAAAGTTTAGCAACATCATATATAATAGCATACTTACCTTCATTGTTCTCATCAAGCTTGGGAGGTGATTTCTATTGTTCTTTCACTCTAACTTATCCTTGTATCCTCCATCTTTATCATTGTAGAATCCTAGTTGTTATCTTTGGCATCGAGGATCTCATCTTGTACTTATTGACACTCTCACATTTATTTTGGTTCACTCTAGTTGCATTGTCATTGCTCTTTCAATTCCTACACACATTTAGGATATGGGGACACACTCTATTTTATTATTTTCTAAATATTAGTTGTTTGTGGAGGTTGAAAGATCAATAGAGGGGCTTGACCATTATTGGAAAGTTTCCAAATAACCCTAAACATTTTCTTTGTTTCTTGTAGCTATATGTTCTTTTCAATAAAGATATCCAAGTGCACAAGAATTTGTTGATATCTTTACTTCCCTATCATTTTATTATTTTTATTTTAATACATTAGTTAAATCTTGTTCTTTTGATATATGTTATCACTTAGTGATCTACTTGGTTGTTTTAGTTTTATTTTGACATAAATTGGGCACATTTCTCGAGGGAAAGTAGTGAGTATGGTCATTCATGTCATAAAAACTATAGTTCAATACATAGACATCTACAAATCAATAATTTCATTTCCCATTGTTACTATAAAACTATATTTCTCAAGGATAATTAAAGCACATTAGGATCAACCAAATATTCTACTCCTTTTAGTAGATTAATAGCAAACTAGCTTCTTTCTTAAGAGAACTAGTTCAACCTAGTGCAGTGTCTATTAAGATTATTTGATGAAGAGGAATAGTTTTCTCTTTGTTGGATTAAATTTAATACAGTAGAGAAGGTTAACTATTTTTGTTAGCTTGTGTATGTTTCGAATGCTAATATAAATTGGACTTAAGCACACGTACTAAAATAAATGTGTGTTTTTTATATTTTTCTATTTTTTTTTGCAAGTTGTGTGCATATGAAATGGAAACTATTTTATGGTATAATGATGAAACTAATACAGATAACAACACTATGTATTTCTTTTCTCTTTGTTTTGAATGCAATTTAGATAAACACACACGCATAAAATGAATGTAGCTGATGAACAATCAAATACCTATTTTCTTATTTCCTTTCAATTTAATTAATGCTTTTACAACTTTAAATGAGAAATGAAAGTTTAGTTTGATAAAAAGTTTGTATTTATTTTACCTACATGTCATTGATGGTTTTGTCATAGAAAGAATTGGTTGATATGATGTTTTTGATTGGTTGTTCAAGGGATTCAAAAGAATTTTATATTGTTCTTTTAAAATTAGTATCGTAAAGAAATAAGTTAATCTAACTCAATGCATTCATACAAAAATCAATATAAATTTGAAGCTTACAAGAAAATGTTGTAGTTTTAGAACAATAAATGATCACTCTAACAATTATTCTTTACTCTAAAATATTGTAATTAATAGACCATTCTAAAATAAAATAAATGAAGAACACATTTAGGATTTATGATTATCCAAGATGAAAGATTAATTATTGTTGTTCATGAGATTATCCTTAGAGTCCTAGATTGATAACCTCTTTTTCCTTTCCCTTAGATACTCCTCTTTATGAAAGGAGGGCAAGGAAGTTGAAAACTAATACTAAGGAGTATAAAATTAAAATAAAACACTATTATTGTGATAAAATGGGAAGCTTTGAAGCTAGAAAATGATTATTTGTGAAGATTAGAGGCTATAAGATACTTGTTCAATAGTGAAACATGTGAAAATAGCTAGAATTTTGATATGGTTCTTTCAAATGGATACTTAGACCTACTGTTGTAGGTGTGTATATTATGGAGAGGTAAGGGCAACAAATATTCAACAAGAAGCAATTAAAAGACTTATATAAAGCTTTTTAAAAATTTATTAATAAGATTAAATCCATAAGTAGTGAAGATAACTAAGAGTTTTCTATGTTAGATGTGTCCAAAGATGGATTAATGTTGATTGCCAAAGCCAAATTTATCACAATAATGACACATTCAAGAAAATCACATAGGTAAAAATAAACATAGGACCATTGGTTTCACTAGTACAAGATCATTAGGGTGATTGCATGTTTGATAAAGGGGTTATATGATTCAAAAGGTGTGATCTTGTTAATAATCAATCAAACCACATTTTTCAAAGGTAATAATGCATAAATGCTTGATAAATGATCAATGAACATACAATAAAGGGATAATGGAGTTTGATAGGTTAACTTAACACTTCCATCAAGTTTAGATTAGTTGAGAGAGGCTCTTATTCATAGCACATGGATTATGTGCTAGGTTATTAGGTCATCATCCAACTTACCATGTATGCCTGCTTGTTCTTAAGCACCTATGGGTACTAAAAATAATACATGTTGAAGTAATTGTAAAAATTAATGAATTTAAATGCGATAGATTTGAAAACTGAGAAAACAATGTTGAAGATTTTAGGAATCTATTCACCATAATATTGGAATTTTAGAGCTTGCTCAAACGAATGTCATAGAATTTAGATATTTAACTATGCATTGCTTGGTTTAGACCTACACCTATGAAAGCGAACTAGCATGCGGATCTAAACTTGTACTTGTGGGGATAAATTGGAAAAAAATATGATTGTTGGAATTTATTCACCTTAATTTTTGATATTTGAAACTAGCAAGGAACATATAGTGTTTAGAAACACCTTTAGAGAATACGTTGAATTACGAGGGTCATATCTTCTTAGCTAGACCCCTAAGATGGATTCAACAACTTGGAACAACAATCAAAGACAACAAGCAAGCATGCAAAATGCTTATGATAATAAATGTTGATAAAAGGCTTTATAATTCTAGACTACGATGCTTTCAATGTAAATGGACTCTTAAGAAATTCTAGATGACCTAACATTCTTTGATGATTTCAAGATGAATGAATGAATGTCTTTAAATATAATATGTGACACAAATCAAAATATATACGTATGTTAGGTAACTCACAATGACTATTGAAGATGTTGAAAATTTGTAAATTTTAAACTTGAATTTTAAAAGCTTGAGGTTTATATTTGTGATTATATAAATGACAAGTCAAATTTGCTCCAACATAACTAATTCAAAGTAATGAGTAAAAGAAGTAGAAATTAAAATCATTTTTTCTATAGTTTAAGGGTGGGTGAGACATTATAAGGTGGGTACTTTATCTAGGGTAGATGCCTCCTAAAGAGTAATGGATGTGTGCGAAGATAGGCTCAAGCTACCATTAGTTAGCTTATGAGTGTAATGGTATAAGCCTACTTGATTGTAAGATTGACTGGTTGAGTAGAGACAAAATTTAGCCATAGCAATATTGGAGTCCCATGTGGAAGGGTTCTCAATCAATGGATCAAAGATACATTAAGGATAATAGGTTGATGACTCCTAAGTGTTCTTATCGACGAAGTTGTTTGGTACCTTGATGTCAACTCATCACATCCTGGGTTGAAGAAGGTCCTAAGGATTTGCTTGTTCATTGATGATAGCGGTATGTGAATTGGGTTAGTACACCGTTGTTAGATGTTTAGGCATTATTCCACATTGACATCAAAACACCCATAATTATGATTTCTCCACAAATGAACACCTCATCTTCATCCTCGCATAATGCCATACTATAATCCTCTCCCTTGTTGAAAGAAATAATAAATAATAATAACATTAAATCATAAACTAAGTTCACACAAAAATATCTCACTTATAAACTTATCACATAAAAGACATTCTAATTTTCTCCATCACACCCTCACACAACTCTCTAAAGCAGGGCACTCGAATGGGAAGGGAATGGGCCATTCTTGCTTGAATAAATACAAAAAGACGGGTGATCACTTTTTTTTTGAAATATATATCAAAAGCAAAATCGCACAAATTTCACTTCCTTGGTTTAGGGTTTCTTATAAAAGTCCAAGACATACATGCATTAAGATTTAGGGTTTTCTTTTCACCGGGCAGGAGCGGCGGTTGGAGCAGCAGCAGGAAGCAGCATGAGTCACAGGAAGTTCGAGCATCCCAGGCATGGATCCCTTGGATTCCTTCCTCGCAAGAGAGCTCGTCGTCACAGAGGAAAAGGTAAAAACAATGAACACTAAGCCATCAAAATTTGGACCAAAATTCTTTAATCTTCAGCAAATAATCTGAATTTATAAATGCCAAGAAGATTCAGTATACAGAGATACAAGGCTAATCCTGGCCTGATGTTATTGAATCACAGTGAAGTCTTTCCCGAGGGATGACCCAACAAAGCCCTGCAAGCTGACGGCTTTCATGGGATACAAGGCGGGCATGACCCACATCGTCAGAGAGGTCGAGAAGCCCGGATCGAGTAAGCCCATTTTCTTTTTCCATTTGTTTTTAGCACCTATTATTTTGTGTTGGTAGCTCATGGTCACATGGTTATGTTGCAGAGCTTCACAAGAAGGAGACCTGTGAGACGGTGACTATTGTGGAGACTCCACCCATGGTGATTGTGGGTTTGGTGGCCTACATCAAGACCCCTCGTGGTCTCCGCACGCTGAACACTGTGTGGGCTCAGCATCTCAGCGAGGAGTTAAGGAGACGCTTTTACAAGAACTGGTACAGGGCCAAGAAGAAGGCCTTCACCAAGTATGCAAAGAAATATGAGACTGGAGATGGAAAGAAAAGCATTGATGACGAGCTTGAGAAGATGAAGAAGTATGCCTCTGTTATTAGGGTTCTAGCTCACACTCAGGTAAGAGAATTGCAAGTTTATTAGTTTATTGTTTATTATAGTAAACAATGAACAAATCTTTCAGCCCATTGTCTATTTTTAACTTTTAAATGGCGCGAAGGTTTCAAGATTATTGAAAATTGAAAACAATTTATTCAAGGTTAACATTAGCATTAATACTTGGCATAATCAATGTAGAAGTTAAAGATGGTCTTTTAGGTCTTGGGTTAGCCAACATGCCTCTGGAGGCTTTTTCACATTTATAAATTGTTGAAGCTTTATAACCTTGATCAATTTGGAGTAAAAATAAGTCTTGGGCAGTGCAATTATCCAAACAACTAATCATAGAAATGCAATGTATCACCATACAGTAGTGATCGTAGGTAGGTCCCAAAATAAGCATAACTATGGTAATTAAGGAACAAATTTTTCAGCCCATTATCTATTTTCGACTTTTAGTGGTGCGAAGGTTTCAAGATTAATAAAGATTGAAAACATTTTATTCGAGGCTAGCATTAGTATTAATACTTGGCATAATCAATGTAGAAGTTAAAGATGGTCTTTTAGGTCTTGGGTTAGCCAGCATGACTCTGGAGGCTCTTTGACATATGTAAATTATTGAAGTCTAATAACGTTGATCAAGTTGGAGTAAAATTAAGTCTTGGGCAGTGTAATTATCCATACAACTAAGCATAAAAATGCAATACATCATCATACGTTAGTGATCGTAGGGAGACCCCAAAATAAGTTTGGATAAAACTATAATATTAAGATTGCTTCTGGATTCACCGTATATTATTGCCTCTGGAGGCTCTTTGACATATGTAAATTATTGAAGTCTAATAACGTTGATCAAGTTGGAGTAAAATTAAGTCTTAGGCAGTGTAATTATCCATACAACTAAGCATAAAAATGCAATACATCATCATACGTTAGTGATCGTAGGGAGACCCCAAAATAAGTTTGGATAAAACTATAATATTAAGATTGCTTCTGGATTCACTGTATATTATTGCCTCTGGAGGCTCTTTGACATACGTAAATTATTGAAGTCTAATAACCTTGATCAAGTTGGAGTAAAAATAAGTCTTAGGCAGTGTAATTATCCATACAACTAACATAAAAATGCAATACATCATCAGACGTTAGTGATCGTAGGGAGACCCTAAAATAAGTTTGGATAAACTATAATATTAAGATTGCTTCTGGATTCACTGTATATTATTGCCTCTGGAGGCTCTTTGACATATGTAAATTATTGAAGTCTAAAAACCTTGATCAAGTTGGAGTAAAAATAAGTCTTAGGCAGTGTAATTATCCATACAACTAAGCATAAAAATGCAATACATCATCATACATTAGTGATCGTAGGGAGACCCCAAAATAAGTTTGGATAAAACTATAATATTAAGATTGCTTCTGGATTCACTGTATATTATTGCTTCTGGATTCACTTATATTTTTGCTTCTGGATTCACTGTATATTTTTTCGTTTGATGTTTCTGATCAGACCCAGTGATCCATCATCAGAAGAGGATAAAACTACATATTTTTTCAACTTTTATTTCACTGACAGTTTTAATAATAAAATGTTCAGAATGCTATTAAATATTCAAACTATAAAATGTTCAGAGTGCTATAAAATATTCAAACTGTAAAATGTTCAGAATGCTATAAAATAGTCAAAATAAAGAAACAAATGGATAATATATGAAGGTGAATGACCTTTACTTTAATTGACATGTGCAGTACTTTGTGCTTTAACTATTGTCTACAGCTTTATGTATCTCTACTTCACCGGATTGTGGATATGTCTCTCCAATACTGTTGGAAATCTGTTGCAAGGAGTTTATGGAAAATACTCTCCTGGTGTAGATGGATTGGCAAGGCTTGGGTTAATTCTGAGCCTGTTCACATACAAAAACAGCGTTCAATTTTAGAATTTATGTTTATATTATGGACATGCACGCTTGTGTTGCAAGGAATTCCATATTCAATCCAGCTTACTTTACTGATTTATTAGTTTTAATAGCGAGTTGTCATTCAGGTAGCATTTTCATATTTTTATTGCATTTTTCAGGTGAAGAAGATGAAAGGTTTGAAGCAGAAGAAGGCTCACCTCATGGAAATCCAAGTGAATGGGGGAACAATTGCACAAAAAGTAGATTATGGATACAGCTTTTTTGAGAAGCAGGTACCTATAGATGCTATTTTCCAGAAGGATGAAATGATTGATGTGATTGGTGTTACAAAGGGTAAAGGGTATGAAGGTGTGGTAACTAGATGGGGTGTCACAAGACTGCCCCGTAAAACCCATAGAGGTTTGCGAAAGGTAGCCTGTATTGGTGCTTGGCATCCAGCCAGAGTTTCCTTCACAGTTGCTAGGGCTGGTCAGAATGGATATCATCATCGAACTGAAATGAATAAGAAGATCTACAAGATTGGCAAGCGAGATGAGGAATCCCATACCGCAGTTACTGACTTTGACCGGACTGAGAAGGATATCACTCCAATGGGTGGATTTCCTCATTATGGTATTGTAAGGGATGATTACATCATGCTCAAAGGATGTTGTGCTGGTCCCAAGAAGCGTGTTGTTACTTTGCGCCAGTCACTTTTGAAACAGACTTCACGTACAGCTTTGGAAGAAATCAAGCTGAAATTCATTGACACTTCCTCCAAGTTTGGACATGGAAGGTTCCAGACAATGGCAGAGAAAGCTAAGATTTTTGGCAAATTGAAGGCATAGCAGGTAATGTAGGCTGTGCTTAGTATTATCTATGGCTGCAGATGCTGTCTTTTTTTCTTATCAAAAATGAATTTTGAGCATTAATTTAAGTTGTTTAAACTACGGTGCATTTTTCGAGTAAAAATCATTGAGTATTATTATCCAAGGTATCATTCAAAGCAATTGTCTCTTATCAAGGATTACTGCTGCAGAGTAAAATAGGCTGGTGTCATTGACCTCTGAAATAAATTAATCTTTTTGTTGTTGCATGTTAAATTTTAATTAGAACAGTTTGCCGGCTTGCAAATTAGTTGACCTGGTTATGCTACAATATGTGGAAAAATTAGTCAGCTATAAGTTCAGAATATCATTTTCTTTTTTCAATACTATGCATTTAGTGTAGTGTAGTTGTAATATTAAATATTTGCTTATCATGTTATGAGGTTACAAGCTTAAGATGAGCTAGTTATTCCTTGTTGATGATTTTGTTGAGACTTTCTATTTTATGAGAGATAGTTGAGATTATCTTAATTGCACAATTGTAAGAAAGAAATGACCTTATTTGTAATTGCTCTTGATGATTCATTCTTTCGATACAATCATTCAAATCTTCATTACATCCTTTTTCAAATTTCTTAGCTTTTTGTCAATGTCGCATTTGGTATATTCAAGTTTGTTAGGTCTCTTTTAAATGAATTTGATGATTAGTTTTGTAGATCGAATGTGGTATAGTTTAATATCTCTTACAAATCACTTTTGTTTTTTATATTGTTTTTGTATTTTAGCAAAGTAAAACAATGATAAAAAAATAATTAGACATTTAATAGTGTTGTTGCTTGCTAGTTACATTAAATTGTTGTAACATGGATATGGATATGGACATGGACATGGACAATGGATGACACATTATTATTGGTACCTCCAAATGGCCTTTTTAGTGCGTGGGCATTATAGAATGCACATTTTAGCAATATTTTATTATTAAATCATGTAAACTAAGAATATTGGATAATAATATGTTTTTAAAAGGAGCACACATACTAGGATTCAGGTCACTAGCATGAAGAGTTTTAGTGCGAAGAATGTGATAAAAAAATTAATGTATGCATGCAACTATACAAAACCTACATACTTTAAAAAGGCATGGTCATGGATGGAGGGAGGATAGGTTTCTTACTCAAAGAGATGAGGGTGGAAACATTAGCATCAATTCTGTTTAGATCTCTAAACCAAATGGTATGTTGATGAACAAATTATGGGTCTTATTAGCCAACTTTGTAGGGTTTTCAAAAGTTACTATGTTGTAGTATGGAGGAATGGTGTAGTGCATTTATTTGCCATTCATTTAGATTTAATATAATGCATTCTAGATATACGATTATGCATCAAAATGTATTATCTAAGTTAACAATAAATTTTTTCTTGGGCCTTTATATGTATATATATAAAATATAAAGAGTTTGTGTTAAGATAGGACCACTAAACTTTGCTACATAAGCCATATATATATATATATAGCACACAAGGCTTTTATATGTATATGTATATGTATATGTATGTGTATGTGTGTGTGTGTGTGCGTGTGTGAAGTTTGTGTTAAGAAAGGACCACCAATCCTTGCTACATAAGCCTTGTGTGCTTTTTAAAAACCCTTGCCTTAATTTTTGTGTGTGTATGTGTGTGAAGTTTGTGTTAAGAAAGGACCACTAATCCTTGCTACATAAGCCTTGTGTGCTTTTTAAAAACCCTTGCCTTAATTTTTTTTTTCATAAGTTGCTCTAACTATGAACTTTTAAAGGCTAATAGGTTCAATATGTTATTTCTTTTTAACTTAAATTTTCAATCCATTGAAGTAGATGACTTATTGGTAGCTACCTTACCCATTTATGTCATCCAAGTCCATGACACATTAACTTAGCCTCTTAGCTTCTTCTTGGAATCAATTTGGGGAGTTTGGATATTAAAATTGTTCCTTTAGAGATTTTGTGTATCAAATTTTAAAGTTTCTCAAAATGTTCCTTAAATTTGGTAAGGATTCCATAACATTATGTCTAGGTTTGATGTACAATTTGACCTTGATCCTTTTATGGAGAAATAATTTATTGTCTTATTATGTAGCATTGATTTTTCGACTAAATGTACAACCATAACCATTAGAAGGACACATAGATCATAATTGAAGCCAAACATGGAAGAAAATGGAGATAAATCAAGAAAACGAGAAAGAAAATGGGAAATAAAACAAGAAAACAAGGATAAAATTCAAAGGAATGGGACAATTACAAAAGGCCACAAATATATGGATTTAGACACACTGCACTACTTGATCTCTTATAAAAATATGTAGAGATTCTTTGCATTTATAATTGATTTAGCCCTAAGCTTTGCTGAAAGCACAATTGTCTAGGTGTATCTGATTCTATATCATCAACCCCTATTGAATGGGCAAAATGTTGTAATAAACATCATGATCAATTTTGGTTGGTTTGGCATGAAGTGATGAAATAGGCCATGAGCATTAAAGGTGCTTTGAAGGAAATTCAATTAGCTAGGTGTCATCTACAACAAGAACAATCAACCACCTAATAAATTTGAAATTGACATTCTTTTGGCAAATCATCAAGCCACTAGAAGACCAAATTTTTGCCATTTAATAAACATTTTGATGGAATGGTTGATTACGGTTGGCTAATTTCTTTAATGCATGTGTTGGAAACAAATTGTGTTGTGAGATAATACAGGTTGTAGTAGGGTTGCATGAGGAACAATTGTATGGCTTAGTGCAAATAAAGCTTATGCTTGATAGTTTGTGCATTAGCTTTTTATAGGGAAGGGATGTGTAGAAGAGAAGTGTCGAGCAAAGGGAGTGGGACAATGTAGTTGCCCAACACAAACAATATAGGCTACAAATTGTCATAGCACAATTGTGTGAATAGGATAGGCTACAAAGGGAGCTACGTTAGGCTATGCTACTGTGGGGAATTGGCTTTTTTGGGTGTTTTAAGATTGCGCCCACTAAAAAATGCTCTTGCATTAAACACACTTGGAAAAACGATTGTGAGCTAGGTGCTCAAAAGGACTACAGGAATAATTAATTTGGCTTTACTTTAGCTTTAGAAAGACGTGAGTATGCTCTAGGTCCTTTACCCTCCCATTGAATGAGATATTCCTTATACTTGGGGCTTCTTGTTTGACTAAGTATCCAAGATTTACACAATTTTCTCACTCTTTTCATTAATTAGGCACTTCCATTGGTTGCATATCTTTAGGATCTTTAGGTGCATGGCTTGAATACAAATCAAGTGTACTGAATATTGTTGAGATATCCAACCTTTTGGTAGCTCAATCTCATAATTGTTCTTGCACATAATGCGACATAGGTTGATCTTGGGTTTTAGCTTGTTGTATGTTCCTTCGAGGAATTTCTCTTTTTTTGTAGATTATACAATGACCACCTTTCTCTCTAAGTAAGCCTTCTCTCTTTGATACTCATTTGTGCATAACTTGTATCTTGTGTTGGTCTCCACTAACTTGTCTTGTGCATGAGTCCCCTTTATGTGTTGTGTGGAGTCCTAAACTTTTGTGCTTACATACCATCCTTTCATGTTCACTCCCGACAAATTTGTAACACATTAGGGGATGTCCTACACCACTTGGAATGGTGTCTTATTGGATGATTTGTTTTGCTTGTAGCAACATAGAGTCCTATTGCATAGGCGTCTTTCTCACCAAACATTTGAGTAGATTGCCAAGACAATGGTTGCCAATCTTTAATTAGTTTGCTATGTAGAGCTATAATTGAGTTGCATGCTCAATTTTTTTTCATAAGAAATGGCTAAGGAACTTGTTGTGATTTGATGTAATGTGCGATAATTCATGCAATCAAATATCCCTTGGAAGAATAAATATTTTATTCTAAACATTTTATTTGACTTATGACAAGGAATGAAGTGTTTGTCTTTGAAAAATTGGTCATCACTACAAGGATAGTTGTTGCCCTTCTATGTGTGGCAATCCAAGGACAAAATCCATGGATATTTCCTCCCAAGGTCTATTTAGCATGCATAATGACATATAGGCTAGTGTTCTACACTATTCCCTTTCCTATTTGGTAGCTCTTGTGCATTTATACGAACCAATGCACATCTATACACAAACTTGGTTGGTGATACTTCTCAAATATGGCTTGTGTCTTGATTGCACAAGTGTCCCCTAAGCCCACTTTTTGTGCAACTCTTATGAGATTCTCCCTCATGGAAAATTGCGAGATATACAACTATTGCCTCTAAAAGAGGTATATCTCTTGCGTTGAGTACTTGTATGAGTTGCTATCTCTAGCCTAAGGCTCCATGCATGCATGTGATGCATTTGCAAAATCTAGGTTTGTGCAATACATGTATCTCATCATGTCCATGCCCACTAATTTAAATGTCATGTTAGATAATTACACACATCTCTTGCTCAAGGCATCTACAACTTTGTTAGTTTTGCTTGCATGTTGCTTTAACACAAAAGAGTAACCTTGCAAATACTTTGCCCATCTCATGATCCTCTAGTTGAGCATTGGTTGACCGTTGATGAAATTATGAGTTTGGTGTGGTCCATGTACAACAGAAAATCTTTTGCCAATAAGTAATCCCTCCACTTATGCAAAGCTTACACTATAGTGTAGATTTTCTAGCTGTGGATAGAATAACACTATCTAGTTTTGTTCTAACTCTTCTTAAAATACATGATTGTTCTCTCTTGACTCAACCTATCACCAATTGTTGTACTATTGGCATCATTTTGGTGTGATATTTATATTGTACCTATTATATTAGGTTCACTTAGATAATTTCATCTTTATTACCTAGGATTGGATAATGAGTACATGTGATTCCTTTGTTTTTAGGGATTTTGACCTATTCTTATCATCTTCGAATTCAAAAGCTTAGAAGCTATATCTTTTAGCTTTCTTTTATTATACCGCCTCAAATACAAATATTGAAATCCTATTATTTTCATTGTGTGCATTTGAATTATTGTCATCTTGTTTTGATCTTAGAGAGATTTAATATTTGCAAGCTCTTTATTGAATTTAACATGATATTACTCTAGGACAATTTAAGTGCAAAATAACTCAATTTTGGATATAACCTTATATATTTTTAATTTTATATTCTTGCCAATTGAATGTTTTTAGGCCATTTATTGTAGGAGTCTTTTGGGGAGGATATAGTTTACTTCATTACATTTAGAAGGATCAAATTAGTTAGGATAGAGTTTCATTTCATCCCTATTAGACACCATGAAGTCAATTTAGTATAGATTTGCTTGGAGGGTTTAAGTACCTTGGTTTTCATAGCACTTTGACATAAAAAAATACTTCATTGTTGCATTCAAAGTGGCCTATATATTGACATAAAATTTATTTGATTTGGAGTAATTTGAAGGAGATTTATTTTGCTTAGAGAAGCAACATGAACTCCTTGTGCAATATTATACAAAGATAGTAATTTTTATTTTTTGAAACTTTATGCATTTGTTTTTTAAATTTTTGATTCAAGAAAAATAAAAAATAAAAAATTGAAATTAAAGATATTTACTATCGAGTTGACCTTGGCATTGCTTTTGTCATGAGCATGGATTGTTGACCCTCCACCCTCACTAAACATTGTAGTTGGTGGCTACATAAACCAACAATAGTTTGAAGATTTTGGCATTGACTACTTTTTGCTTAGTGTCAAACCTTTGTCACTACTTGTGTAGCCCACTTAGCTCAAGTTGTGCCACCATAGTGCCGTTGCACTCGGTCACAATTTTGCCTTTGAATTAACCATCATATCATCCAGTTTCCACCAACTTGTCATTAGACTAGTAGATCCCCTCTCATTGCATTTTTTAAATTTTGAAGGGAAACTTCAAGAGGCCATTTCTTAGCCATATGGAGGTAATTTTAGGCACATTTTTTTTATAAATGGGCCATTTTTTTCGTTCTTTGCAATGTAATCACTTTTCTTGTAACTCATAATTTTTTTTAGAAATCATGTTTTTTAGATTTTTGTCTACATAGTTTTTGTTTTTAATCTTTTGGAGGGTCATAACTTGCTCAAATGGACTCATCTTTAGGTTACTATTTCTTTGAAAGTGCATGTTTCTTCACGTACTTTGTAGTGGTGCTATTCATTTTCTCATTCTATTCTAGAATTGTACTCTTTCTTGGACACTATGAAATCTTGGAAATAGAATATGCATTGTAATTGCATAGAATTATAGAGTACCAAAAACTCTACTTAATAAGGGTGTTTAAATTTACCTAGTTTGGGGGGGAGGGGAAAGTGGAGGATGGGGAGATGACATGTGTTAATGCAATCACATTCAATTTATAAAGTGTGACATCATATACTTATCTTTGGGGGGTTAATATGTTGGCATCTTGTATTCATGAATTGAAACAAAATTCTATTGTGGGGGGATTAATACATGGGCTTCTAGTGATTCTACACGACATGATATATTGTGGGATAAACAATATAGTCACATGACATGCGTTGTGATTCCACCCCCATCTTTTGATGAAATTTCACACTACATTGTATTAGCTATTTTGGATACTTGCATTTTCTCTTCGTCATATCATGCTTCTAACTTGACATATCTCAATTCACATTAGTTCACATCTCAAATTGACAATAATTCATTATAATCAATGTTTTCAAATCTTGCATGATATTTAATCCCATTGATAAATTTAGGACATAGTACAACATTGACATTGAGGTACACAAGTGTAATGTTAGTACTTGGAAAATTCCTAATTTTAGGCCCGCAAAACAATATTAATCACTAAAAATTGATACTAGTAGTAACAAGTATCAACTTTATGACAATATTCAAATCCATACATAAAACATTATAATATTGAGATCAATAAATCATAACTAAAACATCATAATATTTAGATCAATAGTTCATAGCGTCATTAATATTTGAATCAACACATCATATCATATTCCTTATAGCAAATCACCTCCTCAATTTATTGGAAATGTTTGCAAATGATAATCTCAAGGCTGATCATCCTTGTATTGCGAGAGCATGGAAGGTGGGACGCCCTTCCATCCCTTAGTCCACCTTGGAGGTTGGTTGTCCTCCTTGATCAAGCCCAAGAGTATGGAAGTTCTTTCATTCCACCTCTTGGCCCATTAGCATGGAAGGTTGGCCTTACTTCACCTCTCATGAATTTTTGATAGATGCTATCCAATCCATGAGAACTTTGGGCCTCCTTTGTGTTTCTTCATTTTGGCCACTTGATTGCCATGCAAACCTTTGCCAAATCCATATGTGGTCCTCCTTAATATATCATGAATCCCCATATGTCAATTCCTCTATGAACCTACACTTCTTTAGGTTGACCCTCTTGTCTTCGCTCCTTAGCCATGCCAACACTGTTCCAAGTGTGCAAGATGCACCTCCCTCATCTTGTTGAACACCAAAACTTTGTTGGGATATATAGCCACAAATTTGTTGAGACACAAATTTAGAACCTTGTTCATCAACCTTGTGAATATGCTAGGGGAATTCTTTAGCTTTAATAACATCACCATGCATTTACACAAGCCTTCCTTTGTTTTGAATGAAGTCTTGTAATTATCCTCTCCATGATCTTGATTTGATGATATCCACTCTTGAGGTCTATCTTGGAGAAGTATAACACAACACTCAAGAAATCAATCAAATTATCCATGTACAATAATAGGAACTTGTACTTGATGTAATGCCCCAAGCTTTCATTTGAGACATTAATGAATAAAAAATAGATGCACAAAAGTTTTGTATAGATTGCATTACACACACAAAAGATGTCATGACAAGTGCACATACATATATGACATCCATCACTAATGCACCTAGCATGGTGGCACAAGTGGAAGATTAAACTTTATCATGAGCCAAGGCCACCATGATGATGCTATGAGGAGGTGGATATTCCTCTATCTCAAATGATCAATTCTAGGACCATGTTGTCCATCACTTGTCAAACCAAGGATAATATGAGAGAACATCATCATCCCAACCCTTGAGAGTCCTAAAGAAAAAGAACATACACCTACAATAAGGTCATGGACAAGACAATTGAGACCTTGGTCCACATACACCAAAGGTTGTCTAAAGGAGATAAAAATATCTCAAAGACACAAAGGAACACATGAACTAAGGTGCAAGGCCAACCGAGTAGACATATAGGAACAATTCTTCTTTAAGAAGTTTTTTGAAAAAGTGTGCAAAATGCTTCTTGTTCATTTTTTTTGGACAACACACAACTAGATAGTAGCACACTTTCAAGACTCCAACACACCTAGAGGAATCCAACACTCTTGCACTATAGTCCTTCAATTATGCTATAGTCTTGGTCAATTATTTGTTAGAATATATATTGCTCAAGTTCAAAGTATATTTTTCAAGGGTTGTCCTATATAGAACTCAACTCCCAAATGAATTACAAACCCAAGAATCACCATACAAGTTCTAGGAATCTAACCACATATACTTCAACTTGCACAATATCTTAAACATCATGACAAGAGCACACATCTTCTAGGATGTGGATTGACATGTTGATCTAAGGATTACACACTAAGAGGATTAGAGGGATAGGGGAACCTGATGACACACCCAACTTACTCTAGACTAGCCATTTTGATACCGAGTATGAATCTCAACATATAAGATTGTCCAAAACTCATAAATGACTCAAGGAACCACTTGAATCTAGGGGTAGAACAAGTGAATCATTCACAAGACTTCATTGAATCTCTAAATCCACATCCAATCACCTACACATATGGATACAAACATGTCATGGGAACAAAATGCTATATCTCAATTTCATTGCTTGAATTTTGAATATTGAGAAAATTGGAAAATTTGGAAAATGGAATTTATCATTTTTTTATGGATTTGATAAATGTAATGACAAAATTGAAAAACGAAAATTATGTAATTTTTTGATTTAAGAAATTATTTCATAAGATTATTGGTTAAAGGTTATTGATAAGTGGACAAGTGTAAGAATGTGTGTGCAGGAGTAGGTTGAAGGATGAGAACTTGATTGAGGTAGGAACGCTTAGCCGGATGACCATGGTAAGCAAGAATGGAATCTGGAATCTCACACACCACTGTAGAATCATGACATTTGCATATGCTTAAAAAGTTGACGAATTTCATTTACTCGGTATGAGAATTATAAATTAGTGAAACAAAAACAAATTGGTGTATTTTCGACATATTATGTCTATTTCAACATTATATTAAACAAAAATTGAATAAGAAATTTAATTCATCAACACCATTATTGTATGAAAAGCTATTTCATTTTTGAATGTATGTATATGAATTCATGGAGTGGAATCGTGGAATTTGAAAATATGTAACTTCCACCATAAATGGGATAGGGGCTGACCCCCACACATGGAAAAAAGCTTCGGTTAACACATAGAATGGAGTGAGTGGGCAGCCAAAATAATAAAACAGGTGACAGTGAATTAAGACCCCAATTTCACCAAAATTAGTAGGGAATCCATTGTGCTAAGGGGAATCGAAAAATCTAGCAAAAAGGAAGGAAAAATCAGAAGAAGGCAGAGAGAACGACAGGAAATTGAAGGAGAAATTGTTGAGCAAGCTACGTTTGAGGTGTTCGAATTTGTTTTCATTTAGTTTCCTCTCTTTTTTGAATGAGTTTCTTATCTTGTAAAAGGTAGAAACATAACTGTATTATGTATGCCTTAACGTGCATTTTGACGTTTGGGTTATTATGTTGCTTTCTTGTCGATTTATGTAAAGCCCTTTTTGTGGGCCGAGACGCCTTAATGGATCTGTAAAATTTTGTTAATCTATGTGAAAGGAAGTGAGCTTCGTGCCCATGGTGGGTATTATACCTATATGAATGTTAAACCTACATGGTAGTGGCCATACAACCAACCATAGAATATTTCCTTGTTATATTGTTATCGATCTGTATGATTACCACAACTTGTAGGCAACAAACCAAGTTGATCTTAATGTTTTATATTTCATATGAATGTGCCAAGCACAACATGTTGAGACCCACCTAACGTTGAGTTAGGGTGGCGATGCATGCCTTGCATTTTGCAAGGGTTGAGCAATGTTTAAATCACTTTCGATTTTCTATTAAAACTCACCAAAGACTGTTAAGTGAGGTGGAATTATCGATATCAAGTTCAATGAATCTTAACTTTGTGATACCCACGACAGGCTTCTCAAGCCGCAAAATTTGAAAACATTGAATGATGAGCATGGGTATATATATAGATGATTATAGATACACATCTGATCACTATTGATATTCTGTTATTAACTGAGTCAAAGCCTCAGTTTTGTTATGTTGATTTCCATATGTATTTGGGTGATCCATATTATTTGGGATGAACCCGTGGCCTAATAGATATCGGCTACTGTTATAAACCCCAAGGCATTCATACCATGTAATCAATGGATGATAACATGTGTATTGGTACCCTTCAGGGATGGCTCTTTGATGGATAGGGTATAAATTTTATTTTTAGTAAAATTGAATGGATATTTTGGTGGAAAGGAAACAAGCATGGACCCTTATGTTGAAGCAAAATGAAAGTATATTGTTTCTGTTAATAATGTCTTTATGGAAGAAGTATTTCAACTAGGTTTCATTTAAAATGTTTTTAATCCTTAATGAAAGACAAGTGATTGTGAAACAAATGTTTTCAATTGTGTCTACACTGGAAATTGATGGTAATTTAATCTGACTGAGGAGATGTTCTTTTTTTAACTAAATATAAAAATAAACCAGTGTGAAAGGGAAACTTTATTTAATTCTTTAGAATGTATACACATTATTCAAAATCTATTCATTTCCAGGTATATATGTGAACATGCATAAATATCCCTTTATGCATGTGCACATACATCCGGTATACCTTTTGATTCATCTTGATTATTTTACTCATTGAGCATGTTATAGATGTTTTGCAAATGGAACCAAATTGTAAACCTCGAACAATATTGAATTGCAAGTTACATATGATAATAGATGAATGGTTATACCAAATGTGAATGAATATTGTTTAATTTTGTTAAGTGGAATGATACAAGAATTCTTTGGTAGACTGTAGCACACTAGAATGTTGCTAATGGATGGTCTAAAGGGAGGGATACCCCTTGATATGATAAGTTTTTCTTCTGGGAATGGGTGCTAGAGAGAGTAGATTTTCTTTTCCAAATCTAACCAGAGTTACATTTCATGCAACATGAGCTTGGCCAAGCTTTGCAATCATTTATATACATGCATATACAGAACAAACTATTTTTATTCACTCTATCTATAGATCTATTTACTAACAAGGAACTTGCATATTCTAACAAGTAGATAAAAATACATGAAGTTAGACACGCACAAATTCCACCTTGCAAACTGTATATCTTGCTAAGTGTTCCGTGTAGGGTCGGGTATTTTTCGATTGACTGGAGAATTCTGGGGAAGCATTGCTTCGTGGTTGGGTAGAAAAACACCTCAATCACGTTCTCGTCCACTAGTGGAGGCGAGCTGTCATGAAGGAATCATATCAAAATTCTATTATGTATTGTATCATTGATGTAAAGGAACAAAATGATGTGACTGAAAGAGAACTATGTAATTTGAGATTGACTATGAGGCATTGAATGCCTAGTCAAACTTGTATGTAACTATTGACATATGGAAGTGAATATATTTATTTTTAGATTTGTTGTGATTTATGAACATAAAATTGCTAAATGGAATTAGCTATTGTTTCATAAATTTGATATTCATGATGTCAATATTTATTTATTTTTGAATAAAATCTAGTTGGGCATGTTACATTTGGTATCAAAGCTCAAGGTTCAACTCTAGGCCTATGAGCCCGTGATGGTTGAACTAGGGAATATTGGACCCTTAACTAGATTTGAGTTACCTAGAAAATGAACAATTTGAATTGGTTGTAGAAAATGGAAGGGTCTAAGTCGGGAAGAAAGAAGGGAAAGACCAATAGGGCTGCAAGGAAGTAAGTCCTTTTAGAAGAAAATCCCAAACCTGAGAACCAACTAGAGATCCCCGACGAAGAAACTCTAGCACACGCCCTCACATGTCTCAAGCTGGAGAGAGGAAAAAGATAGAGGCCAAACGAACTCCTAAGACTAAGAAACCCTCCGCATTTAGGGATTGGCCAGTAGGATGTAGACTTAATGCGCCACTAATGACTGAGGAGTGCCTACACGCACGTCCTGCCTCACCCAAGAGGGAAGATGTAGATTCAACTGAGGATCCTGAGGAATGTCCTCTATCCGATAACGAGGGAACTGCTTAAAGTGGAAAGAATATTTTGCAAACAAGGATAAATGTAAATCCAAACTTATTATAAATGAAGAAAAGTATTTTTGTTGAATCACAGGCATGAAGCTTGAAGGCTTGTCTTGTTGAATGAATGTGCATGTTTTCTTTTCTTGTTAGTTTGCATGTTGTGTGCTTTGTATTTTGAGGATGCAATAGCATAAACATAAAACCTTGTTCTTGAACGCTAAACATAGCTGTGATGCAAGTCGAGTGTGAGTCACCATGGTGACCACCAGACAAGATGCGGGCGGTAGCGAACATGACAATGGGTCAAGTGGAAGGCTAGACCAAATCTTGGAACTCTTGAACTAACAAGAATCCTGAATGGGCCATTTGGAACAAGAGGCCTGAGGGGTGTGAGAAGATCAGAATCTTAGGAATGAGATACCCAACCAAGGAGAAGGGGATTGCAATCGAGGTTGGATTAAGGAAGAATTGGGAAAAGATCTTAAGAAGGTAACACCACTGAAGTTTGATGGCAAGACCATCAGAGATGAGGATGAGGGCTGGATCCTAGAGATGGAAAAATATTTTGGGTTTCGTAACCTGTTAGATTAAACCAAGGTTGTTTGGGCAGCATATCAATTGTCTAGAGAACAACTACTTGGTGGGATAGCAAGAAGGAAAAAGGGATACTTTCGTAAGAAGAAATCACATGGGAGGTTTTCCTCCAATCTTTTAGGAAGAGGTGGCTACCACAAATTTTCTTTTACAAGAAAATGATTGAATTTCAGAATCTGACCCAGGGAGGCCTAACAGTAGTTCAGTACTGGGAGAAGTTTACCAACTTGCTTAAGTATTTGTCACAATATCAATCCAATGAGCGTTTTCGGATTCAAAAGTTTATACTAGGACTAAGAGCCCACATTGGAGCTGAAGTGGATCTTCCTAATCCTCCTACTATGGCAAAAGCTTTTGAAAAGGCTATTAAGCAAGAACAGAAGCTGCCACAGTTGTCCAATCTTCGCAAAGGATCAAACTTCAAGCCTTGATTTAGAAACAAAAGATTTTGAAAGGGTGATGGAAAAAAAGGAAACAAGTCCCATTAGATTAGAAGTTTGAAAAGGGAAGGAAACCCTACAGAGAAGGAAGAAGGCAACCAAGGCAGAAGGAATAAAAGGGCTAACAAGGGCAACAATAGCTATAACAGTAGTCAGGGGTACCCCAAAGAGGATAAGGTTGAGGGTTAGAAAGGACCTCGAGATGAGTGCTACATTTGTGGGGGAGACCATTATGCATATAATTGCCCTCAAAAGTTGAGGACACAGAATGAAGGAAACCAACAACAGACCCTGCAACACAAGATCCATGCAGCAGTGGATAACAGGAAAGAAAAGTACCAAGGTTCTCTGATTCAATTGACAGGTAAGCTCTATGGTTGAACCATTTCTATTTTGATAGATACTGGAGCTACTGAGTTCTTTATAGATCTTAGAATGATTTCTAAGTTACTAATTCAACCTGGATATATGAAAAATTCATGGTCTGTTCAGTATGGAAATCGAGCAAAGTGGGAAGTAGATTCATGTTTCTTTTGCAGTGAGTTGGAACTTCCCAACTTCAAGACCCAAGTTAACCTTTATGTTGCACCATTAGGATCTTATGATGTAATCTTAGGAATCAACTAGTTGAATGAGCACAAGGCTATTGTAAATTGTGAGGTTATGGTGAGTTGTTTGGATGACTATGGGAACCTGGTTGAGATACATGGGGTACAACGATCCCTGGAACTTAGATAGATTTCAGCTATACAACTTAAGAGAGTTCAGAGGAAGGGTTGTGTCATATATGTTGTGCATGTCAGTGAACCTGACAATGAGAAACCATATCTTGACAACTATCCAATTCTTAGGGAATTTTGAGATGTGTTTCTCGAAGATCTCATTAAGATGCCTTCGAAGTAAGAATTCAATTTCTCCGTTGACTTAGTGCCAGGAGCCAAGCCACAGTCTAAGGTCCCGTACAAGATGACCACCACGAAGCTTTATGAATTGAAATCCCAACTATAGGAGTTATTATGTAAGGGGCTTATCAAACCTAGTGTGTCACCTTGGGGAGCACTAGTTATCTTTGTGAAAAAGGATGGAACCTTGCATCTATGTATAGATTATTGGATGTTGAATAAGACGACCATCAAGAATCGCTACCCTCTTCCGAGGATCAACGAATTATTTGATCAAATGAAGGGAGCGACAATATTCTCAAAAGTAGATCTCAGGTTTGGCTACCATCAATTGAGAATAAAGGAGGAAGATATTCTGAAGACAACTTTTCAAACTCGGTATGGGCATTGCGAGTTGATCGTTGTACCCTTTGGGTTGACCAATGCACCTGCAACCTTTATGAATCTCATGAACAATTTGTTCTGAGACTGTTTGGATGATTTTGTCCTAATCTTTATCGATGATATTTTAGTTTATTCCAAGTCTATTGAGGAACATGACCGATACTTGAGGATAGTCTTACAATGTCTGAGAGAAAAGAAGCTCTCTGGGAAGCTATCCAAGTGCTCGATCTATCAGGATAGGGTACATTACCTTGGCCACATTATCTCAGTTGAGGGAGTCTCTATGGACCCTGAGAAGATAAAAGCAATTGTAGAATGGTCGGCACCTCAAAATGTGTCAGAGGTGCGAAGTTTTATGGGCCTTTCCGGTTACTATAGAAAATTTGTGCAAGGATTTTCTAAAATAGCAACCCTAATAACATTGCTTTAAAAGAAAGGAAAGAGGTTCAAGTGGATTGAGAAGTGTGATCAATATTTCCAGCTCCTTAAGGAGAAGCTCATTGTAGCTCTGGTATTAATTATTCCAAATCCAAATGGTCAATTTTCAGTGATCACGAATGCTTTAGGAGACGAAGTAAGAGCACTATTAATGCAAGAAGGGAAAGTGGTGGCGTATGAGTCTAGGAAGCCGAAACAACATGAAGTAAACTATGTGCCACATGACTTGGAATTAGCAGCTATAGTGCACGCTTTGCAAATGTGGAGACATTATCTTTTGGGAAATCCATTTGAGCTCAAAACAGATCACCTAGGATTGAGATACATTTTTACTCAACCTAAACTTAATGCATGCCAGAGGTGGTGGCTGAAATTCCTTCGTGAGTATGACTTTGGAATTGAGTATATAAAAGGAAAGGAAAATTGAGTGGCAGATGCTCTTAGTAGACAAAGACATCTGGCAGCCATGACCTCTATGAGATTCAATTTAAGACAACAGGTGATGCAACACTTGCAAGGTGATGAGCATTATGAGAATGTGAAAAAGGCTCTAGAAGAGAATCCGTCAGACCATCGTTTCGATTGGTACAAGTTTGAACCAAATGATATCTTGAGATACTAGGGACATATGTATATTCTAGATTTTGGAGAGCTTAGGAAGCTGGTCCTAGATGAGATCCACAATACACCATATTCAGGACACCCTGAAGTTACAAAGATGATCGCAAAATTGAAAACCTTGTACTTTTGGCCAAAACTCAGGAAGAACTTAGTAGAATACGTAACCAGATGCTTGGAGTGTCAATGAGTCAAGGCTGAGCATGTGCATCCAGTAGGGCTCCTTTATCCCCATGATATACTTAAGTATACATGGTAAGTGATCAATATGGAATTTGTTCAGGGGTTACCTTTAAGCAAGAATAGGCATAATGTCATTTTGGTGGTCGTCGATAAGTTGACTAAGGTGGCACATTTTATCCTAGGGAACCTTAAGGATGTATCATTGACCTTGGCCAAGAAATTTGTCTAAGAGATCTTCCACTTACATGGAGTGCCAAAGACCATTATATTCGATAGAGATACACATATGACATCAAGGTTTTGGACCACCTTGAATGCAACATTGTGGACTAAGTTGAACTTCAATTTATCCTACCATCCTCAGATCAATGGTCAAACCGAGAGAGTGAATCAAGTTGTAGAAGATCTTCAAATGTACTATATGGATCAATAGTATAAATGGAAAGAGTATCTACCACTGGTAGAATTTTCTTATAACAACTCTCATCGTGCATCCTTAATTATGGCACCTTTCAAGGCTCTGTATGGGCGGAAGTGTCGTACTCCCATCAGTTGGAACAGGTTGGAAGACATGATCATAGTGGGTAATGAGATGCTAAAAGAAATGGAAGAGTAGATGAGGCTTATCAAGAGTAGACTGAAAGAGGGAGCAGATAGGCAAAAGAGTTATGTCGACAAAAAAAGAACCTTTAGACAATTTGTAGTTGGGGACAAGGTATTTTTGAGAGTCAATCCACATTAGAGTTCAATTACCTTCGGGAAGTCATCCAAGTTGGCTCTGAGATACATGGGCTTGTTTGATTTGTTGGAAGTAATCAACTCGGTTGCATACAAAGTTGCTCTACCCCCTGGTCTAGCTCGACTACATAATGTGTTTCATGTTTCTTTGTTAAAACCATACCCCCAGATGCGTCTCATATACTCGATTGGTGTTCTTTATAGGTGGAGGATCCAAGAGTGGTGCTAGTGGAGCCCCCTAGAATTATGGATAGACACAACGTCAAGTTGCGAAATAGGGACATTGTTCAGTATAAGGTCTAATGGGACTAGTATCATGAGGACAATGCTACTTGGGAAGATGCAGAGGAGATAGAACGCTCTTTCCCTCATTTTCTTTCTTAGATAGACTACTGATGATTATCTTATGTTGTCCAATATTTTGGATTGATATGCTATGATGTTTTGGTTGAAAACAATATAATTTGACAAACATATGTAAAACAATTTTGTTTGATCAAACATCAGGACGATGTCTCTTTCTAGTGGGGAAGGATGTCATATCTCGATTTTGTTGCTTGCATTTTAAATATTGAGAAAATTAGAAAATCTGGAAAATGGAATTTATCATTTATTTTATGGATTTGATAAATGCTGACAAAATTGAAAAACAAAAATTATAGAATTTTTTCATTTAAGAAATTATTTTATAAGATTATCGGTTAAAGGTTACTAATAAGTGGACAAGTGTAAGAATGCGTGTACAGGAGTAGGTTGAAGGATGAGAACTTGATTGAGGTAGGAACGCTTAGCCAAATGACCATGATAAGCAAGAATGGAATCTGGAATCTCACACACCATTGTAGAATTGTGTATTCCTTCATGCGCATTTTGACATTTGGGTTACTATGTTGCCTTCCTATTGATTTATGTAAAGCCCTTTTTGTGGGCCGAGCCGCCTTGATGGCTCTGTAAACTTTTGTTAATCCCTGTGAAGAGAAGAGGGCTTCGTGCCCAAGGCGGGTATTATACCCGTATGAATGTTAAACCTACATGGTAGTGGCCATACGACTGACCATAGAATATTTCCTTGTTACATTGTTATCGGTCTATATGATTACTAGAGCCTGTAGGCGACCAACCAAATTGATCTTAATGTTTTATATTTCATATGAATGTGCCAAGCACAACATGTCTAGACCCACCTAACGATGAGTTACGGTGGCGATGCATGCCTTGCATCTTGCAAGGGCCGAGCGATGTTTAAATTGCTTCTATTTATCTATTAAAACTCACCAAACACTATTAAGTGAGAGGTGGAATTATGGATACCAAGTTCGATGTATCTTAACTTTGTGATACCCGCGATAGGCTTCTCAAGTTACTGAAGTTGAAAACATTGAATGATGAGTATGGGTGTATATATATACACATGATTATAGATACACATCTGATCACTATTGATATCCTGTTATTAACTGAGTTGAAGCCTCGATTTTGCTATGTTGATTTCCATATGTATTTGGGTGATCCATATTAATTGGGATGAACTTGTGGCTTGATAGATATCAACTACTTTTATAAACCCCAAGGCATCGATACCATGTAAGCTATGGATGATAACATGTGTATCGTTACCCTTGAGGGATGGATCTTCGATGGACAGGGTATAAATTTTATTTTTCAGTAAAATCAAATGGATATTTTGGTTAAAAGGAAACAAGCATGGAACCTTATGTTGAAACAAAATGAATGTATATTGTATCTGTTAATATTGTCTTTATGGAAGAATTATTTCAACTAGGTTTCATTTAAAATGTTCTTAGTCCTCAATGAAAGACAAGTGACTATGAAACAAATGTTTTCAATTGTGTTTACACTAGAAATTGATGGTAATTTAATTTGATTGAAGAGATGTTCTTTTTTTTTACTGTATATGAAAATAAACCAATATGAAAGGGAAACTTTATTTAATTCTTCTAAATGTATACTCATTATTCATTTTTTTTTCATTTCTAGGCATATATGTGAACATGCATAAATATCCCTTTATGCATGTACACATACATGTGGTATACCTTCTGATTCATCTTGATTATTTTACTCATTGAGCATGTTATGAATGTTTTACAAATGGAACCAAACTGTAAACCTGGAACAATATTGAATTGCAAATTACATATGATAATAGATGAATGGTTATACCAAATGTGAATGAATATTGTTTGATTTTGTTAAATAGAATGATACAAGAATTCTTTGTAGATAGTAGCACACTAGAATGTTGCTAATGAATGGTCTAAAGGGAGGGATACCCCTTGATATGATAATATTTTCTTCTAGGAATGGGTGTCAGAGAGAGTAGATTTGCTTTTCCAAATCTAACCAGAGCTGCATTTCATACATCATGAGCTTGGCCAATATTTGCGGTCATTTTTATACATGCATAAATAGAACAAACTATTTTTATTCACACTCTCTCTATAGATTTATTTAACTAACGTGGAACTTGCATATTCTAACAAGTAGATAGAAATACATGAAGATAGGCACACACATATTCCACTTTGCAAATTGTATCTCTTTTTAAGTGTTTCATGCAGGGTCGAGCATTCTTTGACTGACTGAAGAATTCCAGGGAAGCATTGCTTCGTGGTTGGGTGGAAAAGCACCTCAATCATGTTCTCGTCCACTAGTTGAGGCAAGCTATCGTGAAGGAATCATATCAGAATTCTATTATGTATTGTAGCATTGATGTAAAAGAACAAAATGATGTGACTAAAAGAGAACTATGTAATTTGAGATTGACTATGAGGCGTTGAATGCTTAGTCAAACTTGTATGTAATTATTGACATATGGAAGTGAATATATTTATTTTCAGATTTGCTATGATTTATGAATATAAATTGCTAAATGGAATTAGCTATGAGATTTGTGTCATAAATTTGATATTTATGATGTCAATATTTATTTATTTTTTAATTAAATCTAGTTATGCATGTTACACAAAAAGTAGCCTAGGGGTACAACAACCCAATGGGATACCATTTTTGACCATCAAGATACATTCCAATTACATCAATTATATAAAGCATAAATTACATCCATACCAGTCTACATGTTCATTCTAAAAGAATATGAAATCATGGTTTTAATCATGTTTCCATCGCAAAGCTAAATATGAGAAAAATTAATTAAAATGTTATGTACATTCAACACCGATATCAAGACATAGAAAAAGTAAAGGTATATCACTCACCATTTATGTAGGCAGAGCACAATTTAACACAAATGAGATCAAATAATAATTATAACTTCACATATGAGGACTCCAACATCCCAACTTATACATTTTCTTCAAATTGCATAAAAAGTGATATGTTGCAACACTAAAATATGATAGTGCTTTTTACAAGCAATATTGAGCTCCTTCAAAGGATATAGGATTCCCCAATAGTGGTTCAACATTTCCCAATTATTTGGAACCCTTAGGTTCACCCCTTTGTATTAGGAGATGGTTGAATTGAGCGCTAATCACTCACATAAAACAAGGAATATATGGAAAAACACATGCCAATCAATTTATCAAAAAGATATTAAACAAACATACATGCACGAGGGTTCTTCACGCCATCAATGCATATACGATGTCTCAACATACATCTGATACAAAATCCATTGGAATAATAAAAAGAGGTTCCTAGGAATAAACCAAGGAGTATCAACTATTATGGCACACAATGACCATGCAAGATATTGAGTAGTCTTCCTATCTATGACAAGGGTACCCGACATTCATCAATCTCAATCAATTGTGACATGCGCTTTACAACCAAGTCTAGAATCCTCTTGAGGCATTTGGAGCATGGTGTAGTTAATCTTATGTGAATAGTTTACTTGTTTCCCATTTATTTTATGGTTTAATCTATTAAAAATTTCACTTGGCTCTATCCCTGAGTTTTTTTTAAACTCAGTTAAGTGGTGGGAGGTGCCACTCCTTTATACTTGAATCATAAGTGCCCAACATTACTAGAATTACAATTTTTTTGACACAAATAAATACAAAAAGACATGACACTTAGTTGAATGATGCACAATCACAATTCAATAGGGAGACTACCCATACCACAAAATAAAACATGCTAACATGGATTGAATTCAAAATTTCATTCTTCAAAAGTCCAAATCCACCATTAATGGTTTCAATGAAACTTTTAAATTTATAACTTCTAAAATACATAATATAAAAAAATTTCAAGCACTCTTAGGAGCACAATACACAACATTGCAATTTTCCACTTAGATTCTAGAAAAAAAATTGCCATAACTTTGGCCCATTTTTGTATTTTCCAAAATCAAAACAATACAATCTACAGCTATAAAATTCACTCAAATTATTTTATGAGTTCAACTTCACACAATCCTTTGCAAAAAGAGAAATATACATCCACCTATAATGGGCATGACAAAAGGAGAAATTACCTTTTCAAAGCAAGCTATCAAGATGAAGAATCTCTCCTTGAGACCTGTAAGAATACAATAACAATACTTTTCCAACTTCCAAACAAGTCTTAATTCAAAGCCAATCCAAGTTCAAGAAAAATTGCAACACTTATTTTCAACTTGCATCTTGCATGTTGAGTAGTGTTGTTGGAGTCACTTGTGCAAATTCATGTACCACTTGTATCTCGTGTTGTGTTGTTCACAATCTTAACATGCTATTAGAGAATGGATTCAACAAACCCCTTCTCAAATTTTGAGGTTTTTTTCTCAACTAGGGTTATAGGAGAAAATTTGAAATTTTCTTTGTTTTTTTTAAAAGCAAAAAAATAAAACAAAAAAATAAATTAGCCACCCTAGGGTCATATGGGCGACTAGTGCCTAGCTCCTGGGGGGGTAAACAATTTTTGGTTTTTTTTGCAATTTTAGCAAGGATGGGAAAATTGTGATAACTTTTCATTCAGTAATTAAAATTGAGCAAACAAGATATTGTCAAAAAAAGTTTTGTGTACTTTCTAGTGGTGTGGGTCTTTTCACCATTTTTTGCTGCTAGTGCATTCTATAGCCTGTTAAAGTTAGAGGTGCTATTTTCACTCCCAAGCTCACACTTTTGATCCGTTTTTCATGATTCCAACGACGCTGGGATGGTCTTTTAGTGCTCTTCACATCTATCTATGCTATTTTCCAGATTTTTCTCCAAGTATATTTTATTCATTTTTTTTGTGTTTTCATGTTTTGATGAATTACTTAGAAGTTTTAGATGTTGGAAACTTTAGGATGTTTTACATGTATTTCCAACATTTTGTACTACTTGGGAATTTTGAACATATTTTGCATGTAATTTATCTTTTGTGGATGCACTGAGATAGTCATTCTAATGTATATTTTTTGAGGATTTTTACACATCCTGTTGTGCCTTTTGTACTTGCACTATGATATAAGGTGTCATGGGCGGGTTGTGAGTGTCTTTGTTTTTCCATCACACCGTTGTTGAGTGTTTTTTCCATGACAACATCAAATCCCACTAATTCATGTCTCATGCATGTGTACCTTGGTTTGCACACTCTTTTTATTTGTAGATACTTTTCAGCTGCATGTTCAGATGTTCTTTGTTCTCCTACATGTACTTCTTGGTTTTACATAGTTTTAATGTACCTGTCTTGGCTCTCCCTTTTCACATTATAAGGGGTTTCTTTTGCTGGTGAGAATACTTCCTTGGTTTCATTTTTGGAGTGATCTATGTATCTATTTTTTGTTGTTTTGTACTAGGTGGATGCAGTGGTTGATTACCCATGAATTTCAGTGAGATGGAAAATTTAGCATATGTATACTCTTGAATTTTTATTTTTTGAGGTAACCTTCCATTTTCATTTAATTAGTGTTTTTCAGACTATTGGTACCTGTGCCATTTGCATATTCAATTTCAAAATGTTTGCATTTGTTTGTCATTTGATTTAAGTAGTGTCATTGGGAGCACTCATGCAGATTATTATCTTCTTGATCTTGATCATCATTTGTTTCAAAGGAGGTTATTCATTTCAACACCATAACAGTCATCATTTGATAGTTCTCTACAACTTTTTCATGCTTGTGCAATGTTCATGTTCCTATTATTTTCGAGACATTATTTTGGAGTTTTTTTAGTCCTTCACTCGCCTCTTTTTTGAAGAAGAGTTTTTTCCATGAGGTTTTCTCCTTTTTCTCTACTTGTGAGAGATTGGATTGTTTGTACATAGGTACCTCATAAGGCCTTGTTTGTCGGGACCCATCATTCATTATTTTTAGGGTTTTTAGCTACTCCCTAAGTTCATCTTAAGGGGGTGTTAGAGTAATCATTTATTAGTATAATTCATTCTCATGCACTTAAGCTAAACTTAGGAGTGTTTTTATGTTAACTGAAGTGAGCTATTGTTAGATAATTCCATCTCATTACATAGGATGTTGATACTTGTCATGATCTAATCCCTTTATCATTTAGGGTTGCTCCTATAATGCACTCAACCCTAATTGTATTATTCTCAAGATCTTCATGAAGACTCTTGAGGTTTATTTTGTAAGTTTTTCTTGTCGAGGAATAAAAAATCATTTTTTTGCAACTCTCTTGCATGGAAAGTGTTTTTTGTTGTTGTTTGATGCCACGTATGGTGTTTATTCACAATTCTAACAAAAAATTCTTTTTTTGTAAGGAGAATAGGGAGGTTTTTTAAAACAATGCCAAAAGTGATTTACAAATGCCTTCTCTTTTCCTTATGTCCAAAATACCCTAATCCGTTAAACTCCTTAACACTTCCTTTTCAAAATTTCAAATTAAAATTTTTAAATGTCTTTTTGAAATATACAATATATATTCCAAAGATATTTTTCATACAAACATTTCAATAAAGCTATATATATACCATACAAACATTTCAATAAAGCTATTACATTGCACCCAACTTATAATTAATATTTTGTAATTAAATTTAAAGTCTAACTATTTATCAATTGTATTTCCTATATGCAAATTAACTCATTTTGAATTCTTTTCATATGCAACAAATAATACATAAAATCCCTTTCACTAAGGTGCAATTTATTCTTTCTAACTCAAATTATATTAAATATTCTATAAACATTACAAACATTTTAAAATCAATTTAAATGTAATGAAAAGAGATACATATAAGCACCGATTTAGATTTATGGGTTTAAACAAAAGACATGGATTCTAGAACTATCACCGATTTAGATTTAGGATTTTACAAGGATTCATAAGACTCATCTTGCAATTGAATCGAGTGAGATGGAGGTAAAATAAACATGATTTATCTAAAATGACTATCTCCAATAAAATATTGTCGAGGAAACTTATATTTGCAAGTCTAGGGAAAACATTAGGTGTACCTACACCATATAAGGATAGCTAAATTATAGCATAACTCACTCAATGTGATATAACATACTATTAAATCATCATACCTATTTCTAAATAATCTATGAATAGCATTATCTAGATAACAAGATGCAAAACCAATAGCAATCTTCAAAGCTAAACTAGATATGTTATTAGCATTGTACATATAACATATATAATAAAAATAGTAAACCTAAACACTGCAATAGTCCAAACATGTAAAATCATGACATATGTGTCCCATAATACATAAACAAACAAAATTTCATTTTGATAACATACATTTGTGAATACCAAAACATCACATGTAGTGATAAAGTCAATAGAATTACATCATAAGTATCCAAAGTACACTATCATAACTCCTCAATAACAATAAGGATTCATTAGCAAGTTCACTATAAAATATCACATGTCTAATTATACACTATCAAATCACTTGATACAACATATAATTTAAAAAATTGAATACACAAAAGGAACTTATGCTAGTGGTAATTATGTCCTCCCCCACTAGGATTAGGCTTACTCAAAAAAGCTTGAAAAAAGATAAGTTACCCATGACACACAATCATTCACAAAAAAAATCAATCCCATAAGATCAACCCTTTAGACTGTAAGGAAGTTAAGGTGGTAGCAAAACAACTTCCTACACTAATCTTGAGAGGATGATAATACAAAAAAAATATAAACCTTTAATAGTTACAAAAACTTAAATAGAAATAAATATAAATATCATGTATACCACAACACAGTGATTTATGTGGGAAATACCCCTTACAGATAAAAACCCCACACTCCAAAAGCTGCTCAATATATTATTCATAAATCACAAAGATTACAATATACTTGCAGAGCAAGCTTCTCATAGGAGTATCACCAATCAAAGATCGAAAGGCAACACAACCGATATCAGACTCTCAAAATACATCAAGCTACACAACTGTAATACAACACCCTCATAAAATAGGGTTATCTTCTAGGGCAAGTCAAGCAATCAAAATGTAATAGGGTTGTCTTCTAGGGAAAGTCAAGCATCAGATCAAAACCCTAATGATGAATGGTCCAGATTCGCAATAATAAAATATACAAAAAATGTGGCTTTTCGGGGCTCTGCCCTCAAACCCCTATCGAGGCGCGTGGCCCTTGGATCCCCCACTGGGGGCATGAGCCCCCTAGACCCTTATAGGGGGGTACACCCCTTGCACCCCCTCGCACTGACGTATTGAAAATACCTTATGTATTTGCAAGGTTGAGACACATTTTACCAACAAATCTCCCACTTGTCGAACACCTTGCAAGAGCAACAAGAGGTGGTATAATATAATCTCTTAATTTTTAGGGGTCGAAAGGCCTGGATAGACTTTGAACACCATCTAAACTTCTCTGTGCTCATAGACTTAGTTAAAGAATCAACAACATTCATCAAAGTCTCTACTTTAACCAGCTTCACCCTTCCATCTTTGATCATATCTCTAACAAAATGATATTGTACATCAATGTGCTTGGTCTTGACATGAAATGTCGGGTTCTTGGCTAGACATATCGCATTTTGACTGTCGCAATAAATTGTCATTGCACATTATTTTATTCTAATATTTGAACACAGTCTCTTAAGCCAAATGGCTTCTTTACAAGCATGAGTAGCTACAATGTACTTAGCTTCAGTAGTGGACAAAACAACTACAATTTGTTGCTTTCTCATCCAACTAATTGCATCAAATAAAGTAAACACATAAGCACTGGTGGATCTTTTGTTATCAACATCACCTGCCTAGTTTGAATCCACATAACCATGAATATCAAGGGAAATCTCATATTCAGTAATATTACAATGATAACAAAAGGAATAATCTGAGGTATCATGCAAATATCTGAAGACTCTTTTAATTGCATCCCAATGAACTCTATTAGTATTAGATATATTTCTAGAAAGAACTCCCACTTCTTGGGAAATGTTTGGTCTTGTACAAACCATAACATACATCAAACTTCCAACTACACTCTGGTAAGGCACTCTACTCATGTCTTTCATCTATGATGGGGATGTTGGAAAATTTGAAATAGATAACTTTTTTCCAAATGAAACAAGAACACACAATGGTCTATAATATTACATATCAAACATTTGTAAAATTGAATTGATATACTTACTTTGGCCAAGCCATAACTTTATATTCACTCTATCTCATTTAATTTCCATCCCAAGAATGTGTCTAGCTGCACCAAGGTCTTTCATTTCAAATTTAGCAACAAGTTGAGATTTCAATTATGAAATCAGACCTTTCCCTTTACCAATAAATAACATATCATCAACATATAATTTAATAAACAGGAAACGATCACCATCATTTTTATCATAAACACAATGATATGATTTAGAACGTTTAAATTCTAAACTCAAAACATATGTATCAAATTTATGGTACCACATCCTAGGATTTTGTTTTAGGCCATACAAAGATTTCTTCAATTTGCAAACCAACTTACTCTTACCTTTCACCACGTAGTGCTCTGACTATGTCATATAAATATCCTCCTCCAAGTCACCATGAAGGAAATCAATTTTCACATCCATTTGTTCAACCTCTAAATCATAAAAAGAAGCAATAGAAAACAAAAATCTAATGGATTTCATTTTTGCAACAGGAGAAAATATCCCACCATAATCAACACCCTCAACTTGAGAGTAACCTTTCACAACCAGCCTTGCTTTGTACTTCTCAATACTTCCATCTAAACCAATCTTTTTTCTTGAACACCCATTTGCAACCAACAGGTTTTCTTCCTTTAGGCAGTGGTACAAGATCCCATGTATCATTCTTTTTCAAAGTTTTCATTTCTTCATCCATGGAAATCTTTCAAGATTCTGCATCATTCATACCTAATACCTCTTCTACCGATCTGGGTTCATCCATATTAGTGTTCAAAGAAAAAATACATCTCCAATCATCAGGTGAATACCTTTTAGGTGGTTGTTTATGCGTTGTAGACCTACGAACAAGCTGAGTTGGAGGTTCTTCCTCCTCTTCTAAAGATTCAGAGCTAGATGAGCTCTCCTCTACTTCTTTTCTATCTATGGGCCTTGATTCAAATTTCTCAGGCGTAGAAGAAAATTGAATCACTTCTTGTTTACTTTGTTATGGCTGCAATGTAACAAAAGAAGACTTAGTTTCTCTAAAAATAACACTTCTACTTTGTATTACCTTGTGCAAAAGGATCCTAAAGCTCGTATTCTTTCACACTATCACTTTATTCAATGAAGATACATTTCATAGCCTTGTTCTCCCACTTTGTTTGCTTCTCATTTGGCACATGTGCATATGCCTCACAACCAAAAACTCTAAGATGCCTTAATGAAGGCTTGTGACCCGACCATGCCTCTATAGGTGTCTTATCAACAAGAGATGATGTAGGAGACTTATTAATTAGGTAACAAGTAGTGGCAACAAATTCAGCCCAAAACCTTTGTTTTATACTAGCACCACTCAACATACTCCTAGCTTTCTCCATCAGTGTCCTATTCATTCTTTTTGCAACTCCATGCTATTCAGAATACGGTGTTGTCTTCTGTCTATGAATACCACAATATTTACATAATCTATCAAAATTATTAGAGCAAAATTCACCGCCATTATCAGTCCTCAAATATTTTATTTTTCTTTCTAGTCTGCAACTCAACCATTGCTTTAATTCTTTAAATTGACTAAAAACTTCAGATTTACTCTTTAGAAAATATACCCATGTCCTTCTCCTATAATCATCAATAAATGAAACATAATATTTGGATTTACCAATTGAAGGAACATCTACATGACCAAAGACATAAAAATGAATAAGATCCAATACACCATAAGATTTATGAGAACTCAAGTAAAACTGAACATGATTTTGTTTTCCATAAATACAATGCTTACATAAATCAAATTCAAGATTACAATTAGACAAACATTCAACAAGGTTTTTATTTTTCAAGGTCCTTAGACCCTTTCCTCCAATGTGGTCAAGTCTTTGGAGCCATAACATAGTTTTCTCTATAGGTAACTTTTATTAAGAAGAAAGAACACCCTTGGGTACCTAAAAGCCATGACCATTTGCTGAAGGTGAAACCCTCATCTTTTCCATAGACTTGATTTTCATAGAAGTATTATTACACTCAACAATGCATGCATCAAGCTTATACAGTGTGCCATATCTGACACCTCTAGCAATCACCATAGCACCTCTGACCATCTTGCATTCTGCATCAAAAAATACTACCTGCACACTTTCATCTATTAGTTTGCTCACATATAACAAATTTTGTGCTAATCTAGAGATGTGCAACACACCATTAATCCTTTTTATTCTACCATCAGGAAACCTGATTTTAAATTTACCGAGGCCAACAATATTTAAATAAGAATCATCACCCAAGTACACCTTACCTTCATAAAATTCTTCATATTAAAAAAACCAATCTCTATTAAAAATCATATGGAAAGATGCACCCGAGTCAATTAACCATGCATCATTACTTTCATGAGTTTCTAAAGCTGCAATGAATGAATCACCATCTTCCTTCTCGGACTTAAAATCAAAATTGAATCTTTTTTTTTTCTTTTCTTCTTTGCATTCCTTATGAATATGTCCAAGCTTACCGCAATTCCAACAAACAACTTTATACTTTCCAAGAGATTTGGATCTCCCCTTGGACTTGGATTTATCACGCTTCTCATTCTTCTTTCCTTTTTTCTTAGGCCTTCCATGGAAATTTAGGTCTTCTTTGGCACTGATGGATACCTTCCTCGTCATCTCTTCAGAAAGAAAAGAACCCACCACATCTTTAGTATTCAATATAACAAAAGTACTATTGATAGCCATAACAAGAGAATCCCATAAATCAAGCAAAGAACAAAGCAAGATTTGAAATTTCTCTTCCTCATCCATTTTGACACCAACTGATGCTAATTGATCCACCAACATATTGAATGCTTCTAGGTGGTCTGTAATTCGTCCACCCTCTTCCATTCTCAAGGAATATAATTTCTTCCTCAAGAAAATCTTGCTCACTAAATATTTGGCTTGATACATCTCACCAAGCTTCTTTCATAGTTTTTGTGCAGAGGTCTCTTCATGAACATTGATTAAAACAGAGAATGTCAAGCACAATCTGATTAGACTCTTGGCTTCACGGTTCACAACATCATATTGAGCAACCTGAGTAGGATCTATAGGTCTTGAAACATTCTCATCAACAACTTACCACAAATCTTGATCTATCAACAGATCCTCCATATTCAACTTCCACTTTTCAAAATTATTTCTAGAAAAATTATCCACCTCTATTTCCCCTTATGAACTTTCCATCTGAAAATTCTTGCAATAAGATCACAAAGTATCTTCTACACAACCTCCCACTCAAGTCTTAATTAGTTCAAAAAAATCCAACAACCCACAATTGAAAGCAAAGGTGATCAAGCTCTAATACCACTTGTAAGGAAGCTAAGGCAGCAGAACAACTTCCTACACTAATCTTGAGAGGAGGATAATACAAAACTTTTATAGATCTTTAACAGTTACAAAAACTTAAACATAAATATCTTTAACAGTTAAAAAAACTTAAACATAAATAAACATAAATATCATGCATACCACAACACAATGATGTACATGGGGAAAACCCTTATGGGAGAAAAACCCCACACTCCAAAAGTCACCCAATAAATTATTCAAAAATCACAAAGATTACAATATACATGCAGAGAAAGCTTCTCATAGGAGTATCACCAACCAGAGATCCAGAGGAAACATGACCATTATCAGAATCTCAAAATACATCAAACTATAGAACAATAATACAATGCCCTCATAAAATAGGGTTGTCTTCTAGGGAAAGTCAAGCCATCAAAATATCGACCATCAAATCTGAACCCTATTGATGAATAGTCTAGATTTATAATAATAAAATATACATAAAATGTGGCTTTCGGGGTGTTGCCCTTGAACCCCCGCTGGGGCACGTGGCCCTTGAACGCCCCATAAGGGGGGTACCCCCTGCACCCCCCCATGTTGATGTATCAACAATACCTTATGTATTTTCAAGGTTGAGACATATTTTCCCAACATAGACCATCACTAGTATTGGTTGTTGATCTAGAAGGTTCTTCCTTTATGATGCAAAATATTAGTGGAATCAAACCAATTTACCCATAAAATCTTCAAATATTTCAACATATTGATTACCAAATGTCATTACACTTTGAGGACTATACCTAGCTAAATGGCTCAGCTGAACATAGGTGAAACAAGGTCTTATGATCCAAGGTTGCATAGCTAAGGCCTTCTCAAATGAAGAAAGATTAGTTGAAAATTGTGTGAATGATAACCCCTAGCTAATGGATACAATTTAATGACACGCTTGAACCACTTATGCCTCTATTGCTCTCCATTATGAACACCAAACTAGCTCAACCAAGTTATTTGTTGAGGCTTAGAATATAAAATTGCTATTGTTTCTACGAGGCAACTCCTCTAGCTCTTAATTTAATGAGCCAATAAATACTTATGACCTTGTCTATTTTCTCTTGATGATATTTTCCACCACAAGGTTGCACTCCCTATGGTCCTTTCCAAGACTAAGGCCTTTGTCCATTAAGTTGATACCTCAAATGTTGGGGTAAACCATCTCCAAAGGCTACTTTTATAGCTAATTCATCTCCATGTCCATTAGTGGCATGTGTAACTTCCAATCATGGTTGATCTCCATGAGGCCTTTCCTCATGCTCCACTCTTGAATGAAGAGGAATTTTAAAACATTCTCACTCCACTACTTGGATAGTATCTTCCTAAGATGGAAGACGTGTCAATCACCCTCAAGATATCCAACAATTGAGATCCCAATTTATCTCGGGTTGAAGGGAGTTCCTTTCTTTTTATATTACCATGATTGGAATCATATTTTCTAGAAATAAATGATCTAGGAAACATCCTCCTAATAAAATAAGTACAACACACAAGCAAAGCTCAATGCCACTTCATCCACAAGATATACATCCAAGGAGAGAAACAAAAAGATAGGAGCATGACTTCATTTCTACACTACTTTGATGTTCAACTATTCTAATCTACAATATTGCACAACATTTTAGGATAATTTATTATTAAATTAACAAGGTAACATGAAACTTCTTCAAAATCATATACCAAGCATTAAAAAATAGAATACATAAGATAGAAAATTCCTATATAAAAGCATTGCATCACACATAGCCACATGTTGGGAATTCTCTAAACTACCAAGGAGAAACCCATGTAATTTAACCATAATTACAAAAATAGTAACACGATAATAATAGACAAATACTTATAATATAATAAATATGAATGATACATGCCAACACACTTACTAGAACACCATCATAACCTACATTATGTTAGAACATCCTTGTAGCTATTTATCTAAGCAACACAACATTGATCTTCAAGTCACTTCATAATATGACCCTTGTGCCTATAACATAACATCATACTATCCACTATTTTTGAAATTCTCCCTTTGGCTACCTTTCCCTCTCATGGTTTGTCCTTAGATGGGAATGATCCTATACTCCTAGGTTTGTAATTTTTGATCTTGGGCAATGCTACATGCCCTCTCCAACTGCATGAATCAGTTAGTTGCCAACATACTAGGTTTACAAAAGTTCTTGGCATTACAAAAAAGTTTTGTGGTGTTCAAAATGGTTTGGATTATCACTACATGAAGAGGCTTTCCCTTCACATATTTCCTTCTTCTAATCCTCGCATCGATGGTGGGTCAATGATATGTGTGATTTTAGTGTCATTGCACTCATCTTATAGGGATGACATTTGGAATAATTAAAATTTAGCTAGGGCCCTATAGGTTTTCTCTATGGTGATGTTTAGTTCTCCTAGTCATTCTATTACTATTGGAGTGAAGGTTGATTTGAGGCTTGAATTTCAATGTTCCTATGCCAAAATTTTTGGTTCTAGGGATCCTCCTTGTCCTAGAAAGATAAAATATTTTCCCTTCACTATGCATAGTCCTCCTTGATAGTGGTTTGTGGCAGGATAATCTTGAAAATGAAGACTTTTATTTATGTAGGGATTTGGTTTACAAATTTAGCAATTTTTTCTCCACCCTTCTTGATCTTAAAAATGGGTGTAGACACCTAAAAAATTTCTTCACGTAATCTATTTCATCCAATAATCACTCAATTCATTAATTCTATAGGTGATTTGAGTTGTAGAACCCAAATCCCTAAGGTATGATAATGTCCTAAGTGCTAGGGGTGTCAAACTTAGGAAGATTACCACAAACCTATATTCAAGTTGGGAAACTTAGTACCAATTGCTAAGGTGGGTAATAACTCCTTCACTTCTGGCTCTATGACCAAGGGGGGTTTCCTTGAGGTGCTAGGTTGGTTATTGAAACTATGACAAAACACTTCCTTACAACAAACTATACCCACTGCACAGTGTATCTCAATACTAGTTTCACAATGTACCAATGTGCTAGTTTGGACATGTAAGGTTTAACACCTTATTAATAGATGACCCATCATATAAGTTTTTGTGAATGTGTTTATAATAAACCCTTATGTTGTTACATACATTTAGAGATGGAAGTTGAAGAAAACACACAAATCAAACTAATAGATGTGTAAATTCATGTATTTTGAGTGTGTTGAGGATGATGGGGAGATAAAGCCTAGTAAAAAAATGGTTCCTTTATATATTGGGAAACAAAGTCTTTGAATTTGATAAAATATGCAACAATTAAAACGTGGGTAATTCCTTAATTAATACACCACAAAAATATGTATTTTAGAATGTACTAACAAGTTGGGCTCTAAATTTATTGGTGATATGAGTCATAGACCCCAAATCCCTAAGGTTTGATAAAATCCCAGGTGTCTGAGTGTAAAAATTGAGAATATTGCCACAAACCTATATTTAAGTTGAGCAACTTAAGACCAATTGCTAAGGTGGGTAAGAACTCATTCAATTTTGGCTCTGCAAGACCAAGGGGGGGTTTCCTTGAGGTGCTAGTTTGGTTATTGAAACTATGACAAAACACTTCCTTACAACAAACCATACCGATTGCACAATGTATCCCAATATTGGTGTCATAATATACCTATGTGCTAGTTTGGAAATGTAAGGTTTAACATCTTATTAAATAGATGATCTACCATTTAAGTGTCCATGAATTTGTTTTATAATAACCCTTATATTGTTACATATAACCAGACATGGAAGTTGAAACAAACACACAAATAAAACTAAAAATATGTGTAAATTGATCATTTTTGAGTATGTTGAGGATGATGGGGAGATAGAGCATAGTCACAATCTAGTGCCTTTATTTATTGGGAAACAAATTCTTTGAATTTAATCAAACATGTAACAACGAAAACCAAGGAATTCCTTAATCAAGACACCACAAAAGATTGTCTTTTAGAATGCACAAACAAACTGGGCTCTACACCTATAATCAAAGAAACAATAAATGGTTGTCGAAAGTGATTCTACTTAGTAATCCATGAACATGCCTATGCACTTCCTTTATTATTCTTAAAATATACTTTACAAAGGCTTTGCAAGGATTATACAAACTTCCGGTTGACAAACTAAACAACATATATCTAAAAATGTATACCATACATAGAGAGACACTCAACTAAGGTTGATTCTACCTTTAATAATTCAATATTCAAGGTTTACAATATGTTATTACAAATTTGGAATAAACCTAGGACATTAGAATACAAAAAATATACTACACACAACTAGAATATGAAACCCGAGGGTTTCTTCTGAGTAGTTTATTTTGCTGGTTCTATAATTGCTTCTACTTATTCAAAGTTTTATCCTTTGGTCCTCCTCTCTCCTTAGAATGGTGACCAAGGTAGATATATCCATGACAAAGGGTGTGCCAAATGTCAGAACACAATACTACACAAGAAACCCTAACTGTGAGCACAACCAACATCCAGGAAATACGTGTCCTTTATAAAAACTCCTTTAATGCTTGCCATATCTACACATTGTTGATTCATGGGTTTGAGTGTGAGATTGAGAGGAATCTCCCACTAAATCCATCAAAATAACATCCTAGAGGTGCCTCTCTAACAAAAAGAGGGGTTGCAAATAATAAATGAGGCATGGGCACCATCATTCCTCCTCAATCCATGCCAAAACAAATTTAAGACCCTTCTGTAGCTTCCTTGGATTAATATTTTGTGGTTGCAAGTGTTGGTGAGAATTAATGCAACTTCTTGGTTGAAATCACGCCTTTTGTAGTATATTAATGGGGTATCAAGCTTGAGCCTACCATCATGCCAAAGAGAAAATTCTTTAAACCAACCAAAACCTCAAAGATCCTTATTTGTTGGGCATCGGGCCTCGGGCCTACTACATAACACATATTGATTGGGCTAGGAAGAAGAGCATAGCTACCTTCAAAGCCTTGATGAGATATTCCTCTATCAAGCATCGGGTGTCAAGAATCCCTCAAATCAAATGCAAATGAGAAAGAGGAGGAAGATAAACTATGAAGAAAGGGAAGGAGTAGTTGGGAAGTCAAGAGTCGGGGGGAAGCTTGGTTAGGTACCAAGTTAAGGGGAAGCCTGAAAGACAAGAAAAATATCGATAAAAGGGGGAAGTGTCATGGGTTGGGGATTGGAAAGGATTCATACCACATGCCAAGGTGGTATTAAGGGAATATCTCTAAAACTTTGATATGTTACACACACGAATTTTTACAAAGACTTTGGTAGGGTTTTGGGGATCAGGGAGATGAAGGGAAGGATGCTAAAAGGAGGATGAAGGTATCAAAGATGTCAAACCTTGAAAGTTTGAAAGATTGAGTACTTATGAAATTTTACAAAGTGAGCTTCAAGCATTGGGGGCATCAAAATGGATACCAAAAGAGGTATGAGAGCAAGGGAGACATCGACAACCCAAAATTTCGACAAATCAACACTTAGATACTTTTAAATTTAGACTTTAGGGATCGAGGAAATTTCATGAAGGGGACTAGGAACTATGTTAGAGGTTCCCATGGTTCTAGGAACCATGGGAAGCTTCAAAACTTCATCTTTGGCTTGCATATCTTTACCTTTCTTTTTTCGAAGGAAATCTAGGGAACAAGAACCTTGTCGGAGGTTCCTATGGTTCTAGGAAGCTCCAACAAACACTTAGTACTTTTCCTTACCTTCTTTTCTCTACCTTTTCCTTAATGAGCCCCCCTCTGATGCTTCATCTTTGGCCCATGTTGGGGATCGAGGGTCTACTAGGAACTGATAACTTTATTGGAGGTTC
>VDFB02000003.1:41915269-41932359 GCA_007258455.2 Sequoia sempervirens
CAACACCTTCCAAGTTTTGTTAACCCAAGAACAACTATCCTTCACTTCCACCACTTATCCCTTCTTTAACACTTCTCCTTGAAGTGGAGGCCTCTCATCCATCTACAATGATCATATCTCACATTATTGTTGACAATAGTAAGCACTTGTAGATTGTTTCATATCCTAACAGTGATTCACATGAATCTTCTCTATAAGATTACATGTTTGAATCTTTCGTAGGTATTCCATCATTGTCCTTAATCTTCGCATGGTTGTTGACATTGGATCCAATAGATGCTTAGAAGGATGTTGCTCTTGTAGCCAGTCTTCTACATCTTGTTAGAGGTGATTCTCCTAGTACAAATTTTTTTGTGGTCCCTCTATCAATTTATCCTCCTCCCCCTTATGATCAAGACTAGGAAGAGGCTTATTTGATGGTAGACAACCCTTAGGATTAGTACCTTCATTCCATTTATATATATGTGTTTTCTTTCTTGTTTTTTCATCCCCATACTCTTGCTTGATATATGTTTGTTAGCCCCTCCCAAAGGACCCATGTTACCCTTGTAGGTACATGGATATAGGGGAGTGAAATTTCATGCCATTCTTCCCTTTGTATCTAACTTCCATCTATATGTCATCTATTACTTTTATGACATTTTGGGGACAATGTAAAATGTTGAGATATTTAGGTCTTTTTGTGTTGACTCGATTTTTTTTTGTTTTTAATATGACATTCTTCCTTTGTATTCATAGTTCTATAAGCTTGGGGGATGATAACATTCCATTCTCTTCCTCACGATGATTACATACTCACTCCAAGCTTGTAGATCCCTTTATTTTCTTCATGTGATATTGCTTGTTTCTATGTGACATCTCTATGTAGTGTGATGCCACTCCACGAGCATAATTTTACATGTTTAATGTTTGCAACATCTTTCTTGCCCTCTTCCACCTTACAATTAATTGTATTCTCTACATTCACATAATTGTTTTAAGGGGTCATCTATTTGCACACACATCACATAATTGCTACACTCCCTACAACATTGGTAGCTTATGAACCACCCAAAAACACAATTTTATAGCCTATGTACATTTCATATGTCCTACCTTTGTAGTTTATGAGCCACCTAACAATGGCCTTTGTTAGCTTGTGCACTTCATAACGCTTAATTTTTGGTAGCATGTGAGTCTCCTAACAACATAGCTTACTAGCCCATGTGCTTCACATGGAATACTTTAGTAGCAAATGAGTCACCCAATAACAACCTTACTAGCCCATGCAATTTATATGGCATACCTTTCACATTCCTTTCATGGTCACCCTACAACCTATTTTGTAGTGCCCATAATTCATGAAGGTATTGTATCATTCTAATCCTCGTAGTGTGCTAGCCCTCAAACCATACCTGACACCCTTAGAGCAACACATCATTGGAAAATGCCTCTTTGTCTCTCTCTTTCTTTGTCATTATCTTTTCTTGTGTGTTTTTAGTGTTGTATTTTGGTTCATATATGTTTATTTACATGATTTGATAACATATTGATTTTTTAGGTAATATTTGTTCAATCTTTGTCTTGTGTAGGTTTTATACGTTATTGTAACTCTACTTCTTATGTAGGTTTTTATTGCCTAAAACATTTATTTTATAGTTTCTCAACTTAAGGATTTATCACCATGCTCGAAGAATTATTTGCTTCTTCTATAATATCCTTTTTGGGTTTTATGATGTTATTTCCTTTCAATACATTTTTTTCTGTACTTTAGCATGTATATTCATAGTCTCATTGTAGAAACTAAGGTAGAAAACAACTTCCTACACTAATCTTGAGGAGAAGAATAATGCAAAACTTTTACAGATCTTTAATGTGCCAAGAAACTTAAACATAAATAGACATAAATATCAGCATACCACAACACAATGATTTACATGGGGAAAACCCTTTTGAGAGAAAAACCCCACACTCCAAAAGCAGCCCAATACATAATTCAACAATCACAAAGATTACAATATACTTGCAAAGAAAACTTCTCACAAGAGTATCACCACCCAGAGATCAAGAGGCAACATACGCTAGTGACTCTCAGAATACATCATAATACACTGATAATACAATACCCTATAAAATAGGGTTGCCTTCCAGGGGAAAATCAAGCTAATAAAATATTGGTAAACAATACCTTATGTACCAACACTACCTTATGTAATTGCAGTTGAGACACATAGCTAGCTAAAGTGGGAAAAAAATGTAATGATGAAAATTGTATACCCTTATAGTGTTGTATTATTTTTTGAGCTCACTGTGGTGTCTATTACCCTTAGTATTTTTATAGGTTATTTCATCCTTTGCCTTAACCTTTTTCGTGCATGGTGCTAAGGTTTGATCTCTTGTGGTCATTTTTCTCAAAATTAATGTTCTAGATGTCATACTTATGTTTTTTCCTAGTGTTTGAACCTCTAATAAGTTGGAACTATCTAAACGCTAATGCAACATATAGACACCCATGCAACATGCTAGCATCCCACAATAGTTCATTAATTTGTGGCCATTTTTCAACATTTATTCACCTACCACTTACCTAGTTTGTGAGTAACCACTCTGGAGAAAATTCAAATGGCTTCCCAATTCCTTTTTCTTTATCCATTTGATTTATTTTTGAAACAAAGAAAAATGGGGTTTATCAAAATGAATCAACAAGATGATGAACCACACTTTCACTAGTTATTTCATTCAATTATGCATAGATGAATATAAAAAAAAAAACCTAACCAATATAACAATAAAATGGTAGGTTTTAAGATGGTAAAATGGTGTGTACTTAGAGTAAAAGTGATTTTTTTTCACAGGACAATCATTCACCCAGTGTCGAATGGGTCCCTACTAAGGTTCTGGAAAATCAATTTCTAGGTTCTGTTCTTCAATGTTTGCACTCCCAGATCCTAGGTGTTCAACTCCTAAAAGTCATAAATGAATTTTGTAGAAGACTTTTCGTGATCTTGCAAGAAAGATGAAAACTTTGATAACTTTGCAAGTTTGACAACTTTTTCTCTTCCACTTGATCTTCAACCTAAAACCCGCAATTACACGCCGAGGAGAAGAAAAATGTTGTTTTGTTAACCTTGGAATAAGAGTTTTCCTTGGCCAGACTCCTGTTTTGGTAATTAAACCTTGAAATGAAACAATGCATAAAAGGAGATGAATGAATAAAACAATGCCACTACTCACCAATCCTCAATTGAACCTTGGAGTATAAATCAAAACTTAGCATGAAATGGCCTCAATGAGTGTAGATCTTGATCGTGGACTTGACATAAGATAATGGCTTTGAACACTTGAACTTGATCACCAATGCTACATCATCACATTAGCTCAACAACATGCATGACTTTGACACGATGAAATAGATCTTTGATTGTTGCAATAAACTCTAATAATCTGCCCTTGAATGCTCTTGATCTCATAAACTTGCTATTAGGGTGGTTGCATAAAAGTTCTTAGATGAAACTAGGTGAAATAGTCTTGTATTTATACATAGCTTAAGATTAAATCCCAAAATTCAAATAACACAAGCCGACATTGGATCTAGGATTTGAAATCATTAAAATACCACCAAAAGCATATTACAAGGGGGTGTCCTAGGGTTAAGTGAGGACCCATTCGCCATGTGGTGAATGGGTCCTAGCATGCTTAACTAGGACACACTTCAGGGGATGTGGAATGATATGTAAAAGGGGAGTCCTAGGACCTAGTGAGGACCCATTCACCAAGTCACGAATGGGTCCTAGGTCACTAGCCTAGGACACATTCCTTGCAAAATTAAGTGTTTTGTGATATTATTTAAGAGTGTCGTGTTTTACCCCTTAGAATCTTCAATTAATTAGGCTTGGATTTGAATTTAAGGGGCCAATTAATCTCAATTAACCTTAATTAATTAATAAAGCCCTAGATTAGAGTGAAAGTGTAAAGATACACTTTACAACACCCTAAATAAGGCACCATTAAGTCCATTTTATTAAAAGGGTCCTAAACTAACACTAATCAAGGCAACATTAGGCTCATTTTAATATTAATTATTCATTCCAAACTAAGGAAAAAGGGATACTTTTTTTCCGTACTACAATTTTGAATTAATCCTCTTTATCTTGTAACTTTTCATTTTCTCTTAGCATTCTACACTATTGTTACCAACATATTGAGCAATCTACCAACATTTTTTTATGTATATGTGAAGACTTCATCATTCTATTGAGTACTTAGAAAGTTTAGCAACATCATATATAATAGCATACTTACCTTCATTGTTCTCATCAAGCTTGGGAGGTGATTTCTATTGTTCTTTCACTCTAACTTATCCTTGTATCCTCCATCTTTATCATTGTAGAATCCTAGTTGTTATCTTTGGCACCGAGGATCTCATCTTGTACTTATTGACACTCTCACATTTATTTTGGTTCACTCTAGTTGCATTGTCATTGCTCTTTCAATTCCTACACACATTTAGGATATGGGGACACACTCTATTTTATTATTTTCTAAATATTAGTTGTTTGTGGAGGTTGAAAGATCAATAGAGGGGCTTGACCATTATTGGAAAGTTTCCAAATAACCCTAAACATTTTCTTTGTTTCTTGTAGCTATATGTTCTTTTCAATAAAGATATCCAAGTGCACAAGAATTTGTTGATATCTTTACTTCCCTATCATTTTATTATTTTTATTTTAATACATTAGTTAAATCTTGTTCTTTTGATATATGTTATCACTTAGTGATCTACTTGGTTGTTTTAGTTTTATTTTGACATAAATTGGGCACATTTCTCGAGGGAAAGTAGTGAGTATGGTCATTCATGTCATAAAAACTATAGTTCAATACATAGACATCTACAAATCAATAATTTCATTTCCCATTGTTACTATAAAACTATATTTCTCAAGGATAATTAAAGCACATTAGGATCAACCAAATATTCTACTCCTTTTAGTAGATTAATAGCAAACTAGCTTCTTTCTTAAGAGAACTAGTTCAACCTAGTGCAGTGTCTATTAAGATTATTTGATGAAGAGGAATAGTTTTCTCTTTGTTGGATTAAATTTAATACAGTAGAGAAGGTTAACTATTTTTGTTAGCTTGTGTATGTTTCGAATGCTAATATAAATTGGACTTAAGCACACGTACTAAAATAAATGTGTGTTTTTTATATTTTTCTATTTTTTTTTGCAAGTTGTGTGCATATGAAATGGAAACTATTTTATGGTATAATGATGAAACTAATACAGATAACAACACTATGTATTTCTTTTCTCTTTGTTTTGAATGCAATTTAGATAAACACACACGCATAAAATGAATGTAGCTGATGAACAATCAAATACCTATTTTCTTATTTCCTTTCAATTTAATTAATGCTTTTACAACTTTAAATGAGAAATGAAAGTTTAGTTTGATAAAAAGTTTGTATTTATTTTACCTACATGTCATTGATGGTTTTGTCATAGAAAGAATTGGTTGATATGATGTTTTTGATTGGTTGTTCAAGGGATTCAAAAGAATTTTATATTGTTCTTTTAAAATTAGTATCGTAAAGAAATAAGTTAATCTAACTCAATGCATTCATACAAAAATCAATATAAATTTGAAGCTTACAAGAAAATGTTGTAGTTTTAGAACAATAAATGATCACTCTAACAATTATTCTTTACTCTAAAATATTGTAATTAATAGACCATTCTAAAATAAAATAAATGAAGAACACATTTAGGATTTATGATTATCCAAGATGAAAGATTAATTATTGTTGTTCATGAGATTATCCTTAGAGTCCTAGATTGATAACCTCTTTTTCCTTTCCCTTAGATACTCCTCTTTATGAAAGGAGGGCAAGGAAGTTGAAAACTAATACTAAGGAGTATAAAATTAAAATAAAACACTATTATTGTGATAAAATGGGAAGCTTTGAAGCTAGAAAATGATTATTTGTGAAGATTAGAGGCTATAAGATACTTGTTCAATAGTGAAACATGTGAAAATAGCTAGAATTTTGATATGGTTCTTTCAAATGGATACTTAGACCTACTGTTGTAGGTGTGTATATTATGGAGAGGTAAGGGCAACAAATATTCAACAAGAAGCAATTAAAAGACTTATATAAAGCTTTTTAAAAATTTATTAATAAGATTAAATCCATAAGTAGTGAAGATAACTAAGAGTTTTCTATGTTAGATGTGTCCAAAGATGGATTAATGTTGATTGCCAAAGCCAAATTTATCACAATAATGACACATTCAAGAAAATCACATAGGTAAAAATAAACATAGGACCATTGGTTTCACTAGTACAAGATCATTAGGGTGATTGCATGTTTGATAAAGGGGTTATATGATTCAAAAGGTGTGATCTTGTTAATAATCAATCAAACCACATTTTTCAAAGGTAATAATGCATAAATGCTTGATAAATGATCAATGAACATACAATAAAGGGATAATGGAGTTTGATAGGTTAACTTAACACTTCCATCAAGTTTAGATTAGTTGAGAGAGGCTCTTATTCATAGCACATGGATTATGTGCTAGGTTATTAGGTCATCATCCAACTTACCATGTATGCCTGCTTGTTCTTAAGCACCTATGGGTACTAAAAATAATACATGTTGAAGTAATTGTAAAAATTAATGAATTTAAATGCGATAGATTTGAAAACTGAGAAAACAATGTTGAAGATTTTAGGAATCTATTCACCATAATATTGGAATTTTAGAGCTTGCTCAAACGAATGTCATAGAATTTAGAAATTAACTATGCATTGCTTGGTTTAGACCTACACCTATGAAAGCGAACTAGCATGCGGATCTAAACTTGTACTTGTGGGGATAAATTGGAAAAAAATATGATTGTTGGAATTTATTCACCTTAATTTTTGATATTTGAAACTAGCAAGGAACATATAGTGTTTAGAAACACCTTTAGAGAATACGTTGAATTACGAGGGTCATATCTTCTTAGCTAGACCCCTAAGATGGATTCAACAACTTGGAACAACAATCAAAGACAACAAGCAAGCATGCAAAATGCTTATGATAATAAATGTTGATAAAAGGCTTTATAATTCTAGACTACGATGCTTTCAATGTAAATGGACTCTTAAGAAATTCTAGATGACCTAACATTCTTTGATGATTTCAAGATGAATGAATGAATGTCTTTAAATATAATATGTGACACAAATCAAAATATATACGTATGTTAGGTAACTCACAATGACTATTGAAGATGTTGAAAATTTGTAAATTTTAAACTTGAATTTTAAAAGCTTGAGGTTTATATTTGTGATTATATAAATGACAAGTCAAATTTGCTCCAACATAACTAATTCAAAGTAATGAGTAAAAGAAGTAGAAATTAAAATCATTTTTTCTATAGTTTAAGGGTGGGTGAGACATTATAAGGTGGGTACTTTATCTAGGGTAGATGCCTCCTAAAGAGTAATGGATGTGTGCGAAGATAGGCTCAAGCTACCATTAGTTAGCTTATGAGTGTAATGGTATAAGCCTACTTGATTGTAAGATTGACTGGTTGAGTAGAGACAAAATTTAGCCATAGCAATATTGGAGTCCCATGTGGAAGGGTTCTCAATCAATGGATCAAAGATACATTAAGGATAATAGGTTGATGACTCCTAAGTGTTCTTATCGACGAAGTTGTTTGGTACCTTGATGTCAACTCATCACATCCTGGGTTGAAGAAGGTCCTAAGGATTTGCTTGTTCATTGATGATAGTGGTATGTGAATTGGGTTAGTACACCGTTGTTAGATGTTTAGGCATTATTCCACATTGACATCAAAACACCCATAATTATAATTTCTCCACAAATGAACACCTCATCTTCATCCTCGCATAATGCCATACTATAATCCTCTCCCTTGTTGAAAGAAATAATAAATAATAATAACATTAAATCATAAACTAAGTTCACACAAAAATATCTCACTTATAAACTTATCACATAAAAGACATTCTAATTTTCTCCATCACACCCTCACACAACTCTCTAAAGCAGGGCACTCGAATGGGAAGGGAATGGGCCATTCTTGCTTGAATAAATACAAAAAGACGGGTGATCACTTTTTTTTTGAAATATATATCAAAAGCAAAATCGCACAAATTTCACTTCCTTGGTTTAGGGTTTCTTATAAAAGTCCAAGACATACATGCATTAAGATTTAGGGTTTTCTTTTCACCGGGCAGGAGCGGCGGTTGGAGCAGCAGCAGGAAGCAGCATGAGTCACAGGAAGTTCGAGCATCCCAGGCATGGATCCCTTGGATTCCTTCCTCGCAAGAGAGCTCGTCGTCACAGAGGAAAAGGTAAAAACAATGAACACTAAGCCATCAAAATTTGGACCAAAATTCTTTAATCTTCAGCAAATAATCTGAATTTATAAATGCCAAGAAGATTCAGTATACAGAGATACAAGGCTAATCCTGGCCTGATGTTATTGAATCACAGTGAAGTCTTTCCCGAGGGATGACCCAACAAAGCCCTGCAAGCTGACGGCTTTCATGGGATACAAGGCGGGCATGACCCACATCGTCAGAGAGGTCGAGAAGCCCGGATCGAGTAAGCCCATTTTCTTTTTCCATTTGTTTTTAGCACCTATTATTTTGTGTTGGTAGCTCATGGTCACATGGTTATGTTGCAGAGCTTCACAAGAAGGAGACCTGTGAGACGGTGACTATTGTGGAGACTCCACCCATGGTGATTGTGGGTTTGGTGGCCTACATCAAGACCCCTCGTGGTCTCCGCACGCTGAACACTGTGTGGGCTCAGCATCTCAGCGAGGAGTTAAGGAGACGCTTTTACAAGAACTGGTACAGGGCCAAGAAGAAGGCCTTCACCAAGTATGCAAAGAAATATGAGACTGGAGATGGAAAGAAAAGCATTGATGACGAGCTTGAGAAGATGAAGAAGTATGCCTCTGTTATTAGGGTTCTAGCTCACACTCAGGTAAGAGAATTGCAAGTTTATTAGTTTATTGTTTATTATAGTAAACAATGAACAAATCTTTCAGCCCATTGTCTATTTTTAACTTTTAAATGGCGCGAAGGTTTCAAGATTATTGAAAATTGAAAACAATTTATTCAAGGTTAACATTAGCATTAATACTTGGCATAATCAATGTAGAAGTTAAAGATGGTCTTTTAGGTCTTGGGTTAGCCAACATGCCTCTGGAGGCTTTTTCACATTTATAAATTGTTGAAGCTTTATAACCTTGATCAATTTGGAGTAAAAATAAGTCTTGGGCAGTGCAATTATCCAAACAACTAATCATAGAAATGCAATGTATCACCATACAGTAGTGATCGTAGGTAGGTCCCAAAATAAGCATAACTATGGTAATTAAGGAACAAATTTTTCAGCCCATTATCTATTTTCGACTTTTAGTGGTGCGAAGGTTTCAAGATTAATAAAGATTGAAAACATTTTATTCGAGGCTAGCATTAGTATTAATACTTGGCATAATCAATGTAGAAGTTAAAGATGGTCTTTTAGGTCTTGGGTTAGCCAGCATGACTCTGGAGGCTCTTTGACATCTGTAAATTATTGAAGTCTAATAACGTTGATCAAGTTGGAGTAAAATTAAGTCTTGGGCAGTGTAATTATCCATACAACTAAGCATAAAAATGCAATACATCATCATACGTTAGTGATCGTAGGGAGACCCCAAAATAAGTTTGGATAAAACTATAATATTAAGATTGCTTCTGGATTCACTGTATATTATTGCTTCTGGATTCACTTATATTTTTGCTTCTGGATTCACTGTATATTTTTTCGTTTGATGTTTCTGATCAGACCCAGTGATCCATCATCAGAAGAGGATAAAACTACATATTTTTTCAACTTCTATTTCACTGACAGTTTTAATAATAAAATGTTCAGAATGCTATTAAATATTCAAACTATAAAATGTTCAGAGTGCTATAAAATATTCAAACTGTAAAATGTTCAGAATGCTATAAAATAGTCAAAATAAAGAAACAAATGGATAATATATGAAGGTGAATGACCTTTACTTTAATTGACATGTGCAGTACTTTGTGCTTTAACTATTGTCTACAGCTTTATGTATCTCTACTTCACCGGATTGTGGATATGTCTCTCCAATACTGTTGGAAATCTGTTGCAAGGAGTTTATGGAAAATACTCTCCTGGTGTAGATGGATTGGCAAGGCTTGGGTTAATTCTGAGCCTGTTCACATACAAAAACAGCGTTCAATTTTAGAATTTATGTTTATATTATGGACATGCACGCTTGTGTTGCGAGGAATTCCATATTCAATCCAGCTTACTTTACTGATTTATTAGTTTTAATAGCGAGTTGTCATTCAGGTAGCATTTTCATATTTTTATTGCATTTTTCAGGTGAAGAAGATGAAAGGTTTGAAGCAGAAGAAGGCTCACCTCATGGAAATCCAAGTGAATGGGGGAACAATTGCACAAAAAGTAGATTATGGATACAGCTTTTTTGAGAAGCAGGTACCTATAGATGCTATTTTCCAGAAGGATGAAATGATTGATGTGATTGGTGTTACAAAGGGTAAAGGGTATGAAGGTGTGGTAACTAGATGGGGTGTCACAAGACTGCCCCGTAAAACCCATAGAGGTTTGCGAAAGGTAGCCTGTATTGGTGCTTGGCATCCAGCCAGAGTTTCCTTCACAGTTGCTAGGGCTGGTCAGAATGGATATCATCATCGAACTGAAATGAATAAGAAGATCTACAAGATTGGCAAGCGAGATGAGGAATCCCATACCGCAGTTACTGACTTTGACCGGACTGAGAAGGATATCACTCCAATGGGTGGATTTCCTCATTATGGTATTGTAAGGGATGATTACATCATGCTCAAAGGATGTTGTGCTGGTCCCAAGAAGCGTGTTGTTACTTTGCGCCAGTCACTTTTGAAACAGACTTCACGTACAGCTTTGGAAGAAATCAAGCTGAAATTCATTGACACTTCCTCCAAGTTTGGACATGGAAGGTTCCAGACAATGGCAGAGAAAGCTAAGATTTTTGGCAAATTGAAGGCATAGCAGGTAATGTAGGCTGTGCTTAGTATTATCTATGGCTGCAGATGCTGTCTTTTTTTCTTATCAAAAATGAATTTTGAGCATTAATTTAAGTTGTTTAAACTACGGTGCATTTTTCGAGTAAAAATCATTGAGTATTATTATCCAAGGTATCATTCAAAGCAATTGTCTCTTATCAAGGATTACTGCTGCAGAGTAAAATAGGCTGGTGTCATTGACCTCTGAAATAAATTAATCTTTTTGTTGTTGCATGTTAAATTTTAATTAGAACAGTTTGCCGGCTTGCAAATTAGTTGATGTTAAATTTTAATTAGAACAGTTTGCCGGCTTGCAAATTAGTTGACCTGGTTATGCTACAATATGTGGAAAAATTAGTCAGCTATAAGTTCAGAATATCATTTTCTTTTTTCAATACTATGCATTTAGTGTAGTGTAGTTGTAATATTAAATATTTGCTTATCATGTTATGAGGTTACAAGCTTAAGATGAGCTAGTTATTCCTTCTTGATGATTTTGTTGAGACTTTCTATTTTATGAGAGATAGTTGAGATTATCTTAATTGCACAATTGTAAGAAAGAAATGACCTTATTTGTAATTGCTCTTGATGATTCATTCTTTCGATACAATCATTCAAATCTTCATTACATCCTTTTTCAAATTTCTTAGCTTTTTGTCAATGTCGCATTTGGTATATTCAAGTTTGTTAGGTCTCTTTTAAATGAATTTGATGATTAGTTTTGTAGATCGAATGTGGTATAGTTTAATATCTCTTACAAATCACTTTTGTTTTTTATATTGTTTTTGTATTTTATCAAAGTAAAACAATGATAAAAAAATAATTAGACATTTAATAGTGTTGTTGCTTGCAAGCTACATTAAATTGTTGTAACATGGATATGGATATGGACATGGACATGGACAATGGATGACACATTATTATTGGTACCTCCAAATGGCCTTTTTAGTGCGTGGGCATTATAGAATGCACATTTTAGCAATATTTTATTATTAAATCATGTAAACTAAGAATATTGGATAATAATATGTTTTTAAAAGGAGCACACATACTAGGATTAAGGTCACTAGCATGAAGAGTTTTAGTGCGAAGAATGTGATAAAAAAATTAATGTATGCATGCAACTATACAAAACCTACATACTTTAAAAAGGCATGGTCATGGATGGAGGGAGGATAGGTTTCTTACTCAAAGAGATGAGGGTGGAAACATTAGCATCAATTCTGTTTAGATCTCTAAACCAAATGGTATGTTGATGAACAAATTATGGGTCTTATTAGCCAACTTTGTAGGGTTTTCAAAAGTTACTATGTTGTAGTATGGAGGAATGGTGTAGTGCATTTATTTGCCATTCATTTAGATTTAATATAATGCATTCTAGATATACGATTATGCATCAAAATGTATTATCTAAGTTAACAATAAATTTTTTCTTGGGCCTTTATATGTATATATATAAAATATAAAGAGTTTGTGTTAAGATAGGACCACTAAACTTTGCTACATAAGCCATATATATATATATATAGCACACAAGGCTTTTATATGTATATGTATATGTATATGTATGTGTATGTGTGTGTGTGTGTGCGTGTGTGAAGTTTGTGTTAAGAAAGGACCACCAATCCTTGCTACATAAGCCTTGTGTGCTTTTTAAAAACCCTTGCCTTAATTTTTGTGTGTGTATGTGTGTGAAGTTTGTGTTAAGAAAGGACCACTAATCCTTGCTACATAAGCCTTGTGTGCTTTTTAAAAACCCTTGCCTTAATTTTTTTTTTCATAAGTTGCTCTAACTATGAACTTTTAAAGGCTAATAGGTTCAATATGTTATTTCTTTTTAACTTAAATTTTCAATCCATTGAAGTAGATGACTTATTGGTAGCTACCTTACCCATTTATGTCATCCAAGTCCATGACACATTAACTTAGCCTCTTAGCTTCTTCTTGGAATCAATTTGGGGAGTTTGGATATTAAAATTGTTCCTTTAGAGATTTTGTGTATCAAATTTTAAAGTTTCTAATGTAAACATTTTGATGGAATGGTTGATTACGGTTGGCTAATTTCTTTAATGCATGTGTTGGAAACAAATTGTGTTGTGAGATAATACAGGTTGTAGTAGGGTTGCATGAGGAACAATTGTATGGCTTAGTGCAAATAAAGCTTATGCTTGATAGTTTGTGCATTAGCTTTTTATAGGGAAGGGATGTGTAGAAGAGAAGTGTCGAGCAAAGGGAGTGGGACAATGTAGTTGCCCAACACAAACAATATAGGCTACAAATTGTCATAGCACAATTGTGTGAATAGGATAGGCTACAAAGGGAGCTACGTTAGGCTATGCTACTGTGGGGAATTGGCTTTTTTGGGTGTTTTAAGATTGCGCCCACTAAAAAATGCTCTTGCATTAAACACACTTGGAAAAACGATTGTGAGCTAGGTGCTCAAAAGGACTACAGGAATAATTAATTTGGCTTTACTTTAGCTTTAGAAAGACGTGAGTATGCTCTAGGTCCTTTACCCTCCCATTGAATGAGATATTCCTTATACTTGGGGCTTCTTGTTTGACTAAGTATCCAAGATTTACACAATTTTCTCACTCTTTTCATTAATTAGGCACTTCCATTGGTTGCATATCTTTAGGATCTTTAGGTGCATGGCTTGAATACAAATCAAGTGTACTGAATATTGTTGAGATATCCAACCTTTTGGTAGCTCAATCTCATAATTGTTCTTGCACATAATGCGACATAGGTTGATCTTGGGTTTTAGCTTGTTGTATGTTCCTTCGAGGAATTTCTCTTTTTTTGTAGATTATACAATGACCACCTTTCTCTCTAAGTAAGCCTTCTCTCTTTGATACTCATTTGTGCATAACTTGTATCTTGTGTTGGTCTCCACTAACTTGTCTTGTGCATGAGTCCCCTTTATGTGTTGTGTGGAGTCCTAAACTTTTGTGCTTACATACCATCCTTTCATGTTCACTCCCGACAAATTTGTAACACATTAGGGGATGTCCTACACCACTTGGAATGGTGTCTTATTGGATGATTTGTTTTGCTTGTAGCAACATAGAGTCCTATTGCATAGGCGTCTTTCTCACCAAACATTTGAGTAGATTGCCAAGACAATGGTTGCCAATCTTTAATTAGTTTGCTATGTAGAGCTATAATTGAGTTGCATGCTCAATTTTTTTTCATAAGAAATGGCTAAGGAACTTGTTGTGATTTGATGTAATGTGCGATAATTCATGCAATCAAATATCCCTTGGAAGAATAAATATTTTATTCTAAACATTTTATTTGACTTATGACAAGGAATGAAGTGTTTGTCTTTGAAAAATTGGTCATCACTACAAGGATAGTTGTTGCCCTTCTATGTGTGGCAATCCAAGGACAAAATCCATGGATATTTCCTCCCAAGGTCTATTTAGCATGCATAATGACATATAGGCTAGTGTTCTACACTATTCCCTTTCCTATTTGGTAGCTCTTGTGCATTTATACGAACCAATGCACATCTATACACAAACTTGGTCGGTGATACTTCTCAAATATGGCTTGTGTCTTGATTGCACAAGTGTCCCCTAAGCCCACTTTTTGTGCAACTCTTATGAGATTCTCCCTCATGGAAAATTGCGAGATATACAACTATTGCCTCTAAAAGAGGTATATCTCTTGCGTTGAGTACTTGTATGAGTTGCTATCTCTAGCCTAAGGCTCCATGCATGCATGTGATGCATTTGCAAAATCTAGGTTTGTGCAATACATGTATCTCATCATGTCCATGCCCACTAATTTAAATGTCATGTTAGATAATTACACACATCTCTTGCTCAAGGCATCTACAACTTTGTTAGTTTTGCTTGCATGTTGCTTTAACACAAAAGAGTAACCTTGCAAATACTTTGCCCATCTCATGATCCTCTAGTTGAGCATTGGTTGACCGTTGATGAAATTATGAGTTTGGTGTGGTCCATGTACAACAGAAAATCTTTTGCCAATAAGTAATCCCTCCACTTATGCAAAGCTTACACTATAGTGTAGATTTTCTAGCTGTGGATAGAATAACACTATCTAGTTTTGTTCTAACTCTTCTTAAAATACATGATTGTTCTCTCTTGACTCAACCTATCACCAATTGTTGTACTATTGGCATCATTTTGGTGTGATATTTATATTGTACCTATTATATTAGGTTCACTTAGATAATTTCATCTTTATTACCTAGGATTGGATAATGAGTACATGTGATTCCTTTGTTTTTAGGGATTTTGACCTATTCTTATCATCTTCGAATTCAAAAGCTTAGAAGCTATATCTTTTAGCTTTCTTTTATTATACCGCCTCAAATACAAATATTGAAATCCTATTATTTTCATTGTGTGCATTTGAATTATTGTCATCTTGTTTTGATCTTAGAGAGATTTAATATTTGCAAGCTCTTTATTGAATTTAACATGATATTACTCTAGGACAATTTAAGTGCAAAATAACTCAATTTTGGATATAACCTTATATATTTTTAATTTTATATTCTTGCCAGTTGAATGTTTTTAGGCCATTTATTGTAGGAGTCTTTTGGGGAGGATATAGTTTACTTCATTACATTTAGAAGGATCAAATTAGTTAGGATAGAGTTTCATTTCATCCCTATTAGACACCATGAAGTCAATTTAGTATAGATTTGCTTGGAGGGTTTAAGTACCTTGGTTTTCATAGCACTTTGACATAAAAAAATACTTCATTGTTGCATTCAAAGTGGCCTATATATTGACATAAAATTTATTTGATTTGGAGTAATTTGAAGGAGATTTATTTTGCTTAGAGAAGCAACATGAACTCCTTGTGCAATATTATACAAATATAGTAATTTTTATTTTTTGAAACTTTATGCATTTGTTTTTTAAATTTTTGATTCAAGAAAAATAAAAAATAAAAAATTGAAATTAAAGATATTTACTATCGAGTTGACCTTGGCATTGCTTTTGTCATGAGCATGGATTGTTGACCCTCCACCCTCACTAAACATTGTAGTTGGTGGCTACATAAACCAACAATAGTTTGAAGATTTTGGCATTGACTACTTTTTGCTTAGTGTCAAACCTTTGTCACTACTTGTGTAGCCCACTTAGCTCAAGTTGTGCCACCATAGTGCCGTTGCACTCGGTCACAATTTTGCCTTTGAATTAACCATCATATCATCCAGTTTCCACCAACTTGTCATTAGACTAGTAGATCCCCTCTCATTGCATTTTTTAAATTTTGAAGGGAAACTTCAAGAGGCCATTTCTTAGCCATATGGAGGTAATTTTAGGCACATTTTTTTTATAAATGGGCCATTTTTTTCGTTCTTTGCAATGTAATCACTTTTCTTGTAACTCATAATTTTTTTTAGAAATCATGTTTTTTAGATTTTTGTCTACATAGTTTTTGTTTTTAATCTTTTGGAGGGTCATAACTTGCTCAAATGGACTCATCTTTAGGTTACTATTTCTTTGAAAGTGCATGTTTCTTTACGTACTTTGTAGTGGTGCTATTCATTTTCTCATTCTATTCTAGAATTGTACTCTTTCTTGGACACTATGAAATCTTGGAAATAGAATATGCATTGTAATTGCATAGAATTATAGAGTACCAAAAACTCTACTTAATAAGGGTGTTTAAATTTACCTAGTTTGGGGGGGAGGGGAAAGTGGAGGATGGGGAGATGACATGTGTTAATGCAATCACATTCAATTTATAAAGTGTGACATCATATACTTATCTTTGGGGGGTTAATATGTTGGCATCTTGTATTCATGAATTGAAACAAAATTCTATTGTGGGGGGATTAATACATGGGCTTCTAGTGATTCTACACGACATGATATATTGTGGGATAAACAATATAGTCACATGACATGCGTTGTGATTCCACCCCCATCTTTTGATGAAATTTCACACTACATTGTATTAGCTATTTTGGATACTTGCATTTTCTCTTCGTCATATCATGCTTCTAA